>APFE030957639.1:33413-93611 GCA_000404065.3 Pinus taeda | reverse complement strand
GCTATGGCATGTCTGAGTCAAGGACATTTGATTTCAGAGTTATGAAGATTTTATTGTGAGTGTTCCATACAATTTCAACCCAAAATTGAGAATTCAATAAGTTATTTATGTATTATGGTCATTTTGGTTTTTTTTATTATGATAGATATGTGTTTTTAATGAAACATTTATTAGTGAAGGGTTAATTTATCATCAAAACATCACTCTTGAAGGGAAAAATAAATACCTAAAACGTCAAAAGAAAATTGTATGATGGGTAAAGAGGAATCCAAATTCCAACCCTGGTTGTAGGTGATAATGCATGATTTCTGAAATATTACGAACTAATATAACTTGAAATTATCTGGGTTTGTATATTTTAATAATACATCTTTGTTTTCTAGAGATCATAAGAATTGAGTTCATAGTTTTAAAAATATTATGAAAATCAATTTCTGCACTGAAATTGTATGCCTTAAATGAGAAAGCAAGTAGAAAACATCCATCATGCATAGCAATTCCTCCCCCTCTCTGAAGAATTATCATGCCCTCATGCAATGCTAGAAAAAAATTGAAGTGGTTGCTACCATCAGTGAAATGCTATGCTTGGTGTAAAACAACATCGAATAAGGGAGGTGTTGAGAATGAATAAGAATATCAATGGATGATAAAGAATATTAAGGATGTGGTTATAAGAAAGAAATGAATGAAAACAACACTCCCCCAAACTGAAAGATGATATGCCGCTGAAAAATGGGAAGTGGTAAAGATGTGGAATGAAGGATGATAAATAATGTTCAAAATGGATTTTCATGAAATTCTCTTAAATTCGTAATAAATCATAAAATTATGTTATTTTACCTCATGTTTTACCTCTAGAATGACATATATGTACTAGCATTCGTTGAAGCTGATGTAGGCAGAGTTGATGTTGAAAGTGATGCAAAAGGTGGAATCCAGGTAAGCACATCATGTCTGAAGAATTGTTCGTGTTCAGAGTTGCTCGAGCTTCTTTTGTTAGTTGCAATAGTGTGGTTATGCTGCAAATAGAGTTTCCCCCCCATACTTTTTGTTCTCCTATAAACAAATCACTATTTTGCATATGATGTTCTTGAATCCATAGTGTTAGTTTTGAATAGCAACAGATTAAGATGCATGCAAAAATTTCAATTATAAAAACTTTTGTATACATGAAATACTAATATTTTGTCAAATCAACAAGTTATGGCAGAGTGCAGTGATCATATCGCATGCTATCCCATAATGCATACATTCTCCCCTCCAATTGGAAAAGGGATTCCATGACCATAAAGCATATGAAAGGTGTTGTGTTGACGACAAGGCAAGGGAATGAACAATACAGTAGTAAATAAAGCAGAGTACACATATCAATGATAGGACAACGAGAGTTATGGTTATAATGAGAATAGAGTGTATAAAGATAGTTATGAATAAGATATCGGACATTTTGGATTAATGATAACTTATGCAAAAAAAAAAATTACAACAATATGCCAGAAAGATGCTTTGTTGATGGTATTCTAGTTGAAATGATTTGATTGATCTGAAAACAATTTCTCATGCGTAAAGGTTCAAAACAGGAAAAAAAATTAAGGAAATAACTTCTCTAATAAAAAGAGAAAATAAGAAAACGGTATCATAGAAATAATTAACGATAAGATATAATTTAAATACCATAAGCAGAGCCACTGTTGCTAGCAGGTGTCCATAGCCTTGGCAGGGTTGCTTTTTAACCCATATGAGTCAGGATCCTCAATTTATAAATGGAGAGTTCCAGTGTTATTCTACAAAAGAGATCAATGCGCTGACGTGGTAACCAGATAACCACACTGCTATTCACTGGGATGTAGCAAAAGTGATCAGGCCGGCTCGTGATGAGACCTCATGTTCCAAGGATAATTTTGCTATCCAAGGATTATAACCCTGGTGTGGTAGCCATAATGGGAATGTCACTTTGTTACAGCCTTATGAACATGGTAGGCTGACTCATAATGAGACCCCCTATCCTCCATCTGCAAACAAAATTTTGATGTTATTACACATTTTTATGATAAAAAGAGGGAGGCTTAGTACTCGTTAAGAGTAGGGATGGTGGAAGAAGTTGAACATGTCAATAGAAAAAAAATATACCCATAATCTCATTTATTACAGATAGAGAAGATTATAACCAGGAAAGGTGGAACCAGCATGATATTAAGATGATTAATCAATATCATGTTCAACAGAAAACAATGCAGTAAAGTAGTATATAAATAATTGTGTCCCTTTTGAAAAGAATCTATCATCAAGGAGCTATCATGTTAAAGATTATAATGTGAATGATATTAACTCACTTCAATAAAATCTATAATTCTTGTCCTCATAAAAGTAGTGTACTTCATGCCATGAAAAGGAATCAGTAAAATGTAGTTAAGATGAACTAGGAATAATCCCACAAGAGGAAAGAATGGTTGCTCTTGAAAATACTCCCAAAGTGTTGCTTCTTTGAAGGAACAGCAAAACACTAAAAAAAGTGTTGTTCCTTGTAGGGAACAACAAAGAAAATGCATGCCAAAAAGCAAAAATACACACGAAAAGGTGTTGTTCCCTGTAGGGAACAACAAAAAAATGTATGTGAAAAAGTGTTGTTCCCTAAAAGGAACAACAAAAATGTGAAAGTGTAGAAGTGATGTTCCTTTCAAAAAGGAGCAGCAAAAATGTGAAAGTGCAGAAGTGTTGTTCCTTTAAAAATGAATAGCGAAAACGTAAAAATGCAGAAGTGTTGTTCCTTTCGGAAAGGAATAGCAAAAACGTGAAAGTGCAGAAGTGTTGTTCCTTTAAAAAAGAACAACAAATATATGAAAAAGTAGAAGCATTTTTCCTTTCGAAAAGGAACATCTAAAACGTAAAAGTGTAGAAGAGTTATTCTTTTAAAAAGGAACAACAACAACATGAAAGTGTAGAAGTGTTTTTTTTTAAAGGAACAGCAAAAACGTGAAAATGTAGAAGTGTTTTTCCTTTCAGAAAGGAACAGCAAAAACGTGAAAGTGCAGAAGTGTTGTTCCTTTAAAAAGGAACAGCAACAACGTGAAAGTGCAGAAGTGTTGTTCCTTTGAAAAGAAATAGCAAAAGTGCGAGAGTGCAAAAGTGTTGTTCCTTTAAAAAGGAACAGCAAAAACATGAAAATGTAGAAATGATGTTCCTTTCGGAAAGAAACAGCAAAAACGTGAAAGTGCAGAAGTGTGAAAGCAGAAGTGTTGTTCCTTTCGGAAAGGAACAGCAAAAACATGAAAATGCAAAAGTGTTGTTCTTTTAAAAAGGAACAACAAAAACATAAAAATGTAGAAGTGTCGTTCCTTTGAAAAGGAACAGCAAAAGTGCGAAAGTGCAGAAGTATTGTTCCTTTGAAAAGGAATAGCAAGAACGTGAAAGTGCAGAAGTGTTGTTCCTTTGAAAAGGAACAGCAACAACGTGAAAGTGCAGAAGTGATGTTCCTTTGAAAATGAACAACAACAACTTGAAAGTGCAGAAGTGTTGTTCATTTGAAAATGAATAACAAAATGCACAATCATAAAATGCAAGCACGCAAAGAATGAATTAGTTGTTCACTGTATTGATGTTGAGGGTGGGTTAGAGTTTGAATGAAGCAATGCTTGAAACACAAAATATAAGATAAATAAAAAAGAAACAACATTTTATTTAAAAGCAGTATGTAAATAAATAAATTAAGCTACAATAGCTATGATATTATGTAAAAAAAAGATCTCTTTGAAAAATATTTTGGCAACAGTGACAAGACATGAATCTTCAAATAGAAATCAACTCTTCATTTCTTCTATTATGAATCCATTGGGTAATGAGTTGGATGAAATTCTCTTGTTTCATTAAAATTTCTTTCAAGAATCACTCATCCATAAATTGACCTTCTTTATTTTCCCAGGACTTACAAAAAAATAATTGTCTACCTGCAATAAAACATTAAATCATGGAGAAAAAGAGGTCGAGCTCCCCTAATCCAAGAATTATGAAAATAAAAACAAGTAGTTACTCTGTATAACAAATCCATGGAAAAAATAACAAAGTAAAATGTATTTGTCACTTGCAGGAGAGCAGTGGCCACTCATGCTAACCTGCAGCGTTTTAATCACAACTTCTTTGTTTTTCATCCAAATTGAGTGATTCCAAAGCCAGATGAGTGTTAATTTAAAAGTGTATCTCCAATAGAAACATTTTTTAAAAATTAAATGATATGTCAATTTTAGTTAGAACAACTTGCATAACATAGTCATTTTCGATTACCCCACTTAGACCAACAGTGAATGTTTTAAGCATAGATTCTTTGTTTGACGTCATATTCGAATGATTCAAATTGGAAATGAAAGTAGATTCATTTATTTATCTTTAATAGAAACATATTTTGAAGAAAAGAAGAATTGATAGGTCAAATATTCTAAGAAACAACCAGAAAGACAGAGTTTTAAGAGTGCTGATTTACGATAGACAGTTAGTATTTTGATCATAACTTCCTCATATAATATCAAAAATGAGTGATTAAAATTTCCTTGTAAACTATATTCATAGGTAAATCTACCATAGAAACAGGTTTTAAAAATATGGTCATTTAGGCCTCCAAAAACTGACTGTCCCAACTCTATTCCTGAGTTGCCCGCTAGACACCCTGTCAATGTTTTGATTCTAACTTTTTCGTTTCAAATCAAAATTGAGTGATTCAAATTGGGTTGGAAAGTAGACATCAAGGGCTACTTAGAATAGAAATATGTTTTAAAAATATTGCATTTGGCCCCTCAAAACATGATTTTCCCGATTGTGTTTTCAGAAATTTCATCAAGCCCACAAGCCAAAAAAATATGATATTCAAGCATTTTTTTCAAATTGGTGATAAAAGTGAATATTAGTGTTTGTAGAACTATTATTTCCATTATAATTCATCTACATACATAAATGGATTAAAACATTTATCACCGATATTGGTTTTTACAGCGTGTTGTAACAAAAAACAACTAGTTTTATATAAAAACAAAATGTATATATTTATGTCTCTTTTTTTTAATTTTATTTACTACACTAACCTATTTTGATTTGAAAAATGAATATGATTATGTATAAGAGTACTTCCAAAGGAACCATTTTCGAAATAGGACTTCATGTATGCACATACCCAAATTTGAAAATGCATGTTAATGAATATTAGGGTATGAAAAGCCAACTTCCCTTGAAAAGATGGTGTCAAAAATTGTTGAAGTATGGAGTGATTCCGCAAACAAGTGATGGAGTGAAACCAATCTTCAATATATCCTTTACTTTCTTGATTTCCCATAGCCATTATACCATGGAGTTCTTGAGCTTTTAAAATGGCTTGTTGATGCAAACTAAAAGAAACCTCATTTTTTCCCATAACTTCTACAATTTTTGAATTTGAAACATTCTAAAGCTCATTGTAAGTTTTCTCTAATGGCGCATGTGAGATAGAATGGGTGGGAAGGGTGTGTAAATTTTGTAGTTCAACACTGTAAGCATGTTGTACTGGTTTATTGTGGTGAGGGTGTGGAATTAGTTGAGCAGGAAATTGTGTACGGAATGGAGCATTTTGATGATGTAGTTGATTGGGTTGAGTGGATGATTTTGATGGGCAAACAAGATGTTTTGGAAGAGTTGGTGAAGAATATGGAAAATGTGTTTGTGCTACAAGATGTGGGAGAGTATTCATGTAATCATAAGATGAACCATGCCAAAATTGTAGACAAGATTGGTCGTGGTTATATTGAGATTCACATGGATGCCCTAACACATTAGTATTCCAAAATGGATTATGCAAGTAAGAGAAATGGAGAAGAAATGTTTTGAACCATACCTGTAGGCCATGATTTCCATGGTTTTGACCTTGTTGCTGCTTCCTCATCTCTTTGATATGCTACTCCCATCCTAGATAAGGAAGAACAACTATCTATGGGATGCTCCTTTTGGCCGCGAGGGAAAACATTTCATCAAATTCTTGATTTTTCTGAACCTGCAAAACATCAAATTTTGAGCTTAGAAAGCTAATGAATTCAACTTCAAAATTTTCAAATAAATCATTGATTTCAGCTCTTATGTCTCCTGTTCTTGTAACAGATTTGGAAAAAAAAGAAAAAACATCTCTAGGATTCTTACCAGCCTTGGAGATTCCCCTTGAATACCTTATGCACAATTCACAAACATCATCATATGATAACTGAAAAACATCACCTTTTGCTATCATATTTAAGAGTTCTAAAAATTCATCTTTGATTCCTTTAAGGAGTGTTTTTAAGATCTATTTTTTCAAATGCTTATGTTTTGATTTTTGAAGGTTGTAATAAAATCGATCTATATAGTCCTTCAAGCTTTCATCTTCCCCTTGTTGGAATTATGACACGATGGCATAGGTGTTGTCCTTGATGGCAACTCACTCTAGTAACAGATCTCAGTTCAGGCTCTCAGAATGAAGGAAAAATATATATACGCAGATTCATCGTGATCAAGCCGCGTATGCATGAGAGTTAGTCGTTCCAAAGACGCATATGCGTATACACACA
Source organism: Pinus taeda (assembly GCA_000404065.3). Taxonomy (NCBI): domain Eukaryota; kingdom Viridiplantae; phylum Streptophyta; class Pinopsida; order Pinales; family Pinaceae; genus Pinus; species Pinus taeda. The sequence continues at coordinate 87,057 of APFE030957639.1, read as the reverse complement.
CTTTCACGCAAGGAAAAGTGCGTAAATGTGGGAGAACTTATGTTTGGTCCGTGGTATTTAGTCCTTGGTATTGATTTGTTATGGTTTTGAACCGTGGTATTGTGAAAGGCCTAAGACTATAAAAGAGGAAGGAGATCATTAGGCAAGGTCACGAGCTGAATCATTGAATATCTGGAAAAGTACTAGATCTGGAATACTGGTGATTAGGGTCATGGTGGAGAGCTGGATCTGAACAAAGGAGGAACCTAAGCACAAATAAAAGGATACGTTCTATTGATGGGTCAAAATCTTAAGGCTTGAGTAATAGTATCTTTGTATGATTTTGATCTGTTATATGTGGCGCCAGCTTGATCTATAAATCTGATAATCTGGATTAACTAATGTCTAAACATTTGAAGGAGTGAATTATCTTTATAGATTTGTACATAGGTTCAGTGAAGCGAAGGCACATATACACGCTGTTTCTGTAAGTCAAAAGAGTGTATACGCTGGTTGGTCTTAACACAGAAGCGTATGCACGCAGGTTTCTGAATATTGAAGTAGCATACGTCTCTTAAATTATGTTCTAGCTGCTTCTGATGATTATTGCAGTGATTTGGGTTCAAAATTGGTGTATGGTTACTGTCACTGTGTTCTAGGTACAACTATCAGAGAAGTGTCTAATTGATTCAGTTTTAATTAGTGAAAAGAAGATTGTTTGATGCAAAAATTCTTGATGTTTGATTGATGTTCATGGATCCAATCTGAAAATTTATGAAACATGGTCCCTGGAAGAAAAGAGAAGTTTGTAGCCTTCTGTAGGTCAGCACCTACATACTAGTATCTCACCTAGAACAAGAGCAAAGGGGGTTGTAGCTCCCTTCCAGGAGAAGTTGGAGAACGAGAGAGGGTTGTAGCTCTCTGCAGGTTGCAGCCTGCGTACTGGTAAAGGACTACACCAGTACAGAATCATTGTAAAAAGAAGTTTCTAATTGAAAAGATAGAGACATATTACAGTAGGTGGTTTTCACCCACATTGAGTTTCCACCTTATATCTTGTGTTCTTGTGTGTGATTGTCTGCATTTTCCTATTCCTGGTTATTGTTTCTATGGTTCTGACACACAGATTTTAAGTCAACATCTGAAGAATAATTAAATTACAAGTCTGTAAGTTATACACGGTTTTCCTTTACTGAAATTGCGTATATATGTTGGTTTATCTAACTAAAGTAGCGTATACAAATCTGAGAAAGAATTGAAAAGAATTGCCTTGATAATACTGATTCCCCCCACCCTCTCAATATTATTTCCAACAATTAGTATCAGAGCAGGTCCTTCAGGAAAAACTTGATCACTTGAAGGAAGATCTATCATCATGAGCAACTACGAAAATGAAGCATCTATCAGGCCACCGATCTTTGATGGGAGCAACTTCGTCTATTGGAAGGTAAGGATCACTGCCTATCTTCAATCGCTTGGTACAGAAGTTTAGGATATTGTGGAAACAGGATACACATTTCCATCAGCAACTCCTACAGATGCAGATGGTAAGAAGCAGTATGAAATAAATGCAAAAGTTGTCAATACTCTATTAGGAAGTCTATCTCAATCAGAATTCGTCAAGGTTATGCAGCTCAAAAGTGCAAAAGAAATATGGAACAAGATCGTTCTGAGCTATGAAGGAGATGAACAGGTAAAACGAGAAAAATTACACACTCTTAGAATTCAATATGAAAGTCTCAGAATGCATATGATGAAAGTATGGCTAGCTATTTCCTACATATAGATGAGATCTTAAATTGTATGAAAAACTTGGGTGAAGAAATAAAAGAAGTTGTTTTGGTTGAAAAGGTTCTAAGATCTTTGTCTCCTAAGTTTGATTCAAAATTTTTTGCCATAGAAGAAAAGCAGAATCTATAGAGCCTTACTATGTCACAGCTGCACAGAATTCTAACTGCTTACGAAATGAGAAAAGGAGGATCATTAGACATAAGAGAAGTTGCATTCAAGGCTTCAAGAAAAGGAGATTACTATGAGTCAGGACATATGACAGAAGATGAGGAAGAATCAACTTTTGTCAAGAACCTTCAATAGGGATTTGGAAGATTCAGAAGTAAGCTGCCTTTCAAATGCTTTGCTTGTGGAAGAGTTGGTCATTATGCTGCAAAATTTCCTCATAAAGATAAATTGGACAAAGGTAACGAACCTGTTAGATGGAACAGAAAACAGAATGTAAATAAGAAGAGGTATTACACGCATGAAGACAATGATGGATTGTCAAATAGTGATGAAGATGAACAAGGTAATGATGATAGAATTTTGATGGCTTTTGAAGATGATGATTTCTTGGATGCTATAAATGAAGAAGGTTTTTATGAAGAAATTTCTAAGCTCAAAGTTTGTTTAGAAGAAAAGAATATGATTATAGATACTCTAAAATTCCAACTTGCCGAAAAATATAAACACAATGAAAAGTTAGAATGTGAAATTGTGGGACTTAGAAAATAAATTGAGAAAACAAAAGCCCTTACTCTCAGATTTGCTAAAGGATCTGAAACTTTAGATGAGATTATCAAAGTGCAGCGTTATCCACTAATCAAGATAGGTCTGGGATATAATGAAGAAGCATCTCAAGCACATAAGCCATCCACTTCCAAAAGTTATCTTGATGCAACAAGGAGGAGTGAACAAATTGACAATCGATAACAAAGGCACAATGGAGATCACTAGGTAAATCAGGAACAATTTACCTCAAGGATGAACAAAGACTACCAGGTAAATCGGGGGCAATCTACTTTAAGGATGAACAGAAGCTACAACCAGCCACAGGTAAAACATTCTCAATTTGCCTCAAGAATGGATGTCAATAGAAACTACAATCATTCAGTTGGTAGATTTGATAATCGCAGGATTTTCTTCAAGGCCAAAGTTTCTCTTGTCATAACTTTGGTCACAAAGCAGCTCAATGTGTTGCCTATAAGACAATCATGACTAGAGAAGTTCAAAAACAAAGAAGTATGATTGGGATTATGAAAAGGACCTACAATAACTTTTCTGCTCTTGAAAATGAAATAGAATGTTCTATTTGTAACAACTTCGGTCATGAAGATTCTGAATGCAGGAGCAGGTTTCAGCAGACAACTCAGAAGGAACAAGTCTCAAGTGCCAAAACATGGAGAATGAAAGAACCACAACCGGAAAGATGTGGGATAGCCTTATATGCAGAAGGACAAGAAAATAAATGGTACATCGACAGTGGATGTTCGAAACATATGACAGGAGATAAAGAAAAACTTCAATCATATAGTGCCTTAGAAAAGGTAAAGAAGGTCTCATTTGGAAATGACACCCCTGTGTTCATAAAAGGTAAAGGTTTTGTTCAGTTGAAAGAAAAGGTCAAATCTAGAAAGTTATGTATGTTGATGGCTTATAGCATAATCTATTGAGTGTTAGTCAGATGTGTGATCAAGGAACTAAGGTAATATTTCAATCAAATGGATGTAGTGTTTGTGATCTTGATACAGGAAAAACAATGATCAAAGGCATAAGAACTCCAAATAATTTATACATATTCAAAGAAGGACAACACCAATGCTATCTAAGCAAGAATGATGAACACTGGCTATGGCACAGATTATTGGGGCATCTTAGCTTCTCTCAAATAAGGAAAGCATGCAAATATTAGGCAGTTCATGATCTTCCTGACATCAGAATTCCAGACAATACAATATGCAAATCATGTCAGTTTGGTAAGCAAACCAGAACTAATTTCCCTGAGAAGGAAGGATCAGCTAGCAGGCCACTTGAACTTTTCCATACTGATATATGTGGTCCAACTAGGAAAAGGTCACCTTGAGGTGAAGAGTACTTCATATTGTTCATTGACGACTTTTCAAGGATGTGTTGGATAGGACTCATGAAGTATAAAGATGAAGCTTTCGAAAAGTTCCAATCATTCAAACCCTTGGTTGAAAACGAATCAGATCGCAGAAACAAATGCCTTAGATCTGATCAAGGATGAGAATTTACCTCAGATGAATTTTTCGATTTTTGAGAAGAACATGGCATAAGAAGGGAATTTTCTGCTGCAAGGACACCTCAACAAAATGGAGTAGTGGAAAGGATGAACAAAACGGTTCAACAAATGGCTCGTGCTATGCTCGATGAAGCTGGAACTCCCACAACCTTCTGGGGTGAAGCCGCATTTGCTGCAGTAATTATTCTTAACAAGACAAATGTCCAGGTAAATGGCACTTAGACTCCTCATGAACTTTGGTATGGTAAGACTCCCACGGTAAAATACTTCAAATTTTTTGGAAGCAAAAGCTACATTAAAAGGACTGATGAAAATCTTGGCAAGTTTGAACCTAGAGCAGATGAAGGCATTCTCCTTGGTTACTCTCCCCATCGCAAAGCATATAAGTGTTACAATAAAAGATTTGGAAAAATTATTGCAAGTATTGATGTAGTGATTGATGAAGAAGGAAATACCTCTAGGCAGGAAAAATTTGAAGTTTTCGAAGATGATGAGGACTATTCCTCAACGTCAAATTAGATTCATGATGAAGAAGAAACCCATGAGGCACCAGAAGAACAAATAAGAATAGAAGAAAAGACTCCATCCAGATACATTCAAAAGAATCATCTAGAATCTCAAATTTTGGGGCAGAAAGAGGCAGGTGTACAAATAAGGAGAACCATTTCAGAAGCTTCAAGCTATCTAGCATTTCTCTCCTCCACCAAACCACAAAATGTAAGAGAGGCATGCAAAGATGAATGTTGGGTCAAGGCAATGGATGAAGAACTTGAGCAGATTGAAAAGAATAACACTTGGGAGTTGGTTCCTAGACAAAAACATAAGAATGTCATAGGGACAAAATGGATATTCAAAAACAAGTTGAATGAAAATTGGGAAGTTATTAGAAACAAAGCCAGACTTGTTTGTAAAGGGTATCCTCAACAAGAAGGAATCGACTTTGAAGAAATGTTTGCTCCCGTTGCTAAACTTGAGGCTATCATAATGTTCCTTGCTCTCTCTAGTTTTCAGAAGTTCAAAGTATTTCAAATGGACGTGAAATCCGTTTTTCTAAATGGAGACTTGGATGAAAAAGTGTATATTGAGCAACCAGATGGGTTTATCCTTGGAAATGATCCAAAGCTTGTATGCAGGCTCAAAAAGGCTCTCTATGGCCTTAAACAGGCTCCAAGGGCTTGCTATTATCGCTTGGATAAATACCTTCGTCAACAAGGTTTTATAAAAGGATCAACTGATAGCAACCTTTATATAAAAATTGACAATGATAAGTTGCTAATACTTGTTGTGTATGTTGATGATATCATATTTGGTAGCAATAAAGAAGACATGAGTCAAAATTTTGCCTTAGTAATGCAGAAAGAGTTTGAAATGTCTATGCTTGGTGAGCTCGCATATTTTCTTGGTTTACAAGTCCAACAAAACAAAGATGGCATCTTTCTATCACAAACCAAGTATCTCAAGCGGATCTTGAAGAAATATGGGATGGAGGATTCGAAACCAGTATGTACCCCTATGGTGACAGGATGCAGCCTCAGCACAAATGATGAATCGGTAGCAGTACATCAAATAACCTATAGATCCATGATTAGTAGCCTACTCTATCTAACAGGTACCCGACCAGACATTATACATGCAGTGGGAATAGTTGGAAGGTTTCAGGCAAATCCAAAGGAAACTCATCTTCAAGCAGTTAAGAGAATTTTCAAGTATCTTCAAGGAACTCAAAACTATGGCTTATGCTATCCTAGAGATACATATCTCACACTTCATGCATATACAGATGCAGATTGGGCAGAAAGCATGGATGACAAAAAAAGCACTAGTGATGGTGCATTCGTCATGGGTCCTAGATTAGTATCTTGGTTCAGCAAGAAACAAAGTTCTATTGCTTTATCTATAGCTGAAGCAGAATATGTAGCTGTTGCATCTTGATGCACACAACTCCTTTGGATGATGCAAACTTTACAAAATCTTCAAATCACTTGTACTCCACCTATCTCCATTTTTCTGATAATACAAGTGCTATCAGTATCTCAAAGAATCCTGTCATGCATTCAAAGACTAAGCACATACCGATCAAGTATCATTTTCTCTGGGAACAAGTGCTAGAACAAAAGGTCAAATTGGTGTATGTTCCCTCCAAGGAACAAGTTGCTAATATTCTCACCAAACCACTGCCCAGGGAGACATTTCAATACCTCAGAAAGAAGCTGGGGGTAGTTGATGCATCATCTTGCAGTTGAAACCTGTCTGTTTCAAAGAAATGCGGTTGTATGCAAGTTTAATTAGGAGGATCTATGTACATATGCCAATTTATGCAGATACAGTTGCATATATGGTGGTTTGAAGGAAATCAGTGGGGACAGACTCTAGTTGAAGAGAGTCTAATATGGTTCTGACAAAGACCATCTGGCATAGGTTCAGGGGGAACAGATAAACTTCTAATAATGCATTGTTGGCAGTACATTAGAATCTCTTGGTTCGTGTACACAAGTTGTTTTTGGCTTCAGGTGGATCAAGTGCAGAAGGAGAACATGGTTGCTGATCTGAATAGTGATGATGTTGTTTGTTGACTCTAATAGTCTTGCTCTAAATTTTTCGTCTCTATGTCATGTATATCTTTTATTTTCAAGGTCATGTAACGGCCTATTTTGGTTTCCCCACTATGCCTGGGATGAATGATGTAATGTACTTGGTTGTCATATGTAAACTTCTAATGTATCCCCACTTGTTTGGGTGGATGATCCCCACTTGGTTGGGTGATGGATGTTTCTATAGAGTCTTTTGGTGATAGGAAGGTCTTTTATGATGTTTAAGTCATGGTTCTTCTTGAAGAACATCTTTTTGCAGATCTTGCCTATAGTTAGGGGGAGCATGGTCAGCACAGCAAATCAGAGATTTCAGCATGTACTCAGGGGGAGCATAACCCTTTGCCCTTGATGATAAAGGGGGAGAATGACTTTGAGGATCTTGGGGTTGCCATCAAGTCCAAAGAGGGAGATTGTTGGCATTATGACGCTATGGCACAGGTGTTGTCCTTGATGGCAACTCACTCTGGTAACAGATCTCAGTTCAGGCTCTCAGAATGAAGGAAAAATATATATACGCAGGTTCATCGTGATCAAGCCGCGTATGCACGTAAGTTAGTCATTCCAAAGACGCGTATGCGTATACACGCACTTTCACGCAAGGAAAAGTGCGTACATGTGGGAGAACTTATGTTTGGTCCGTGGTATTTAGTCCTTGGTATTGATTTCTTATGGTTTTGGACCGTATTATTGTGAAAGGCCTAAGACTATAAAAGAGGAAGGAGATCATTAGGCAAGGTCACGAGATGAATCATTTAATATCTGGAAAAGTGCTAGATCTGGAATACTGGTGATTGGGGTCATGGTGGAGAGCTGGATCTAAATGAAGGAGGAACCTAAGCGCAAAGAAAAGGATAAGTTCTATTGATGGGTCAAAATCTTAAGGCTTGAGTAATAGTATCTTTGTATGATTTTGATCTATTATATATGGTGCCATCTTGATCTATAAATCTGATAATCTTGGTTAACTAATGTCTAAACATTTGGAGGAGTGAATTATCTTTATAGATCTGTACAAAGGTTCAGCGAAGCGAAGGCGCATATACGTTGTTTCTGTAAGTCAAAAGAGTGTATACGCTGGTTGGTCTTAACATAGAAGCGTATGCACGCAGGTTTTTGAATATTGAAGTAGTGTACGTCTCTTAAATTATGTTCTAGCTACTTCTGATGATTATTGCAGTGATCTGGATTCAGAATTGGCGTATGGTTACTATTACCGTGTTCTGGGTACAGCTGTCAGAGAAGTGTCTAATTGATTCAGTTTTAAATGGTGAAAAGAAGATTGTTTAATGCAGAAATTCTTGATGTTTGATTGATGTTCATGGATCCAGTCTGAAAATTTATGAAACGTGGTCCCTGGAAGAAAAGAGAAGGTTGTAGCCTTCTGTAGGTCAACACCTACGTACTAGTATCTCACCTAGTACAAGAGCAAAGGGGGTTGTAGCTCCCTTCCAGGAGAAGCTGGAGAATGAGAGAGGGTTGTATCTCTTTGTAGGTTGCAGCCTGCGTACTGGTAAAGGACTGCACCAGTACAGAATAATTGTAAAAAGAAGTTTCTAATTGAAAAGATAGAGATATATTGTAGTAGGTGCTTTTCACCCACATTGGGTTTCCACCTTATATCTTGTGTTCTTGTGTGTGACTGTCTGCATTTTCCTGTTCCTAATTATTGTTTCTATGGTTTTGACACACAGATTTTAAGTCAACATCTGAAGAATAATTATATTACAATTCTGTAAGTTATACACGGTTTTCCTTTACTGAAATTGCGTATATACGCTAGTTTATCTAACTAAAGTAGCGTATACAAATCTGAGAAAGAATTGAAAAGAATTGTCTTGATAATATTGATTCACCCACCCCCCCCCCTTAGTATTATTTCCAACACCCCTTGTATCATATTGAAAATATCTTCATCGGCCTTGCAATAGTCTTGGTTCTTCTTCAAGAATATGTTCTTTATGTCCTCCCATGTTTGAATGCAGTTCCCACCTAGGCTCATGAACCATCGAAGGGCTGCTCCTTTTGGAGTAAGAGGAAACACTTTCAACCTTTGATCATTAGTACAATAATCATATCCTCTAAAAAATATTTCGAGCTCAAATAAAAATGTATCTGAATATTCATTTGTCAAGCCATGAAAATTTGGTAGAGGAGATGGGGGAATTATATGCATTTGTGTCACTCCTCCTAGATCTTTGATAGGAAATTCAAAAGTAGAAATGTGAGCCATTTCTTACCATAATAGAAGATGTTCTTCATGTGTTTCTTTGAGGCTCCTTCTTCAAATGTTCCTGTCAATTGGCTAGTGAAATGGGTGGTGCTTACATCACCACTTGAGTGAAATCATGAGATTTGTTTTTTCAAAATTTCTATTTTTTTTTAGTCATTTACACAGAAATTCAAACGTTTATTTCTACCCTAAATTATTTAACAATTCTGTTGGAAAGTGGGCGGGGGAGCAAGGCTTTTACATGCTCCGTACGCAGGTTCTTACCTTCTGTTTTTAATACCCATTTCTTTCCGAACAGGCACTCATCAAATTCACACTACTCTTTAGAGATGGCTACACTCTCCCCGGCAATGGCGCCAAAATGTTGAGCAATAAAATGTATCATTTTAACTCCTAATTATCTTCACATAATTGTCAACCTAAGGACTCCTTTTTATTTCAAGAGTGTACTCAATCTGAGGCGGCTATTTACTCAAGAGTAATGTTTTGCAGTATAGCGCTTAAAATGCAGAAGTAAATAAATGCTGGAAACAAAATCTAATTGGAACAACAAGAAACTGAAATGCTCTACAACTAAATCATTCACTCAAACCACCATCAGTCAAGGACTCAGTAATGATAACTCTCTCCCCTGTAAACTGATGCGAATGAAATCAAACATAAACAAGATCCACAATCTGAGAACTTAGGTAGTGATAGCCAATGTCCTTTACAGTTGTTGATCTTACAATCCATACTAAAGCAATAAACTGAAAATGATAAATCAATAATACTGCTAACAGAAATGGAATAAACACGCTTGTTGCAATAACATTTAAAAGGAAAAAACAAATCCTTGCATGAAAGAGATAACAACAAAGTATATTTGAACAACAAAGCTAATTTACCGAAAATGAACAACAACACTAAATTAATGGAAATGAACAACAACAAAGCTAAATTAACAGCAATCTATAATGAATAGCAAAGTTAAATCACTGGAATGAACAGCGAAGCTCTGTAGATGAAATGAACAGCACAACAATATGCTTGCGAAAAGCAATGATCTCTGTTAAGAAGGAAATGAACAGTAATGCAATTTAGGTACAGTATATAAAACAGATCAATTCATTAAGTATAGCAATACAAAACAGTAAAGTAATATGATTACAATAAATAGAAATGAAACCAAACCATCACACAGCAAAAATTGTAAATATATAATACACAATAGCAGATTAATCCACCAAAGGTTGGGCCCTTAGCCGCCAGCAGATGTTGATGGGCTACTTCAGATAAGGCGAATGAACAACAACTCTTTTATTTATTCATCATCAAACTATGAAATCATTACAACAGCAAAAGCCTTGATAATTACAATGGTAATGCAACAATCCCTTCTTCCTCCTATCCTATCATGAATCATGAATCCTTAATTATGAATCTCTAATTCTCAAATCATAATTCTGAATCTCCAATCCCCTTCTCTGATCTCTGTTTTGATTTAAATACACAGAGAGCAAAGAGAAGTTACAACTATGATGATTACAATATGATCATTATTACAAAATTGGATTTTTATCAACAAATTGATAAGCAAGAAAATATATTTCCATCCATCTTTCAACAAGAGCAAGGTGAATTTGGCTTTGCAGCTGAGATTTGGAGGACGGCCGCAACAACAAATATAAGAGAATTGTGGTCAAATAACCCTATGTTTCTCTCAATATAAGCTGACTTTGGGCAAACCATTCTCTATTGAAGTTAATTTGGTCCATTCTGGACAAAACCCATGTTCTGGATTTTCCAGATTCTTCTTCATTTGCCCAGAATCTCAACCGCGAAACTATCACTTCTTATTCTAGAGAATTTCTGAGTTAGCACAATTAATGATCAAATCTTCAATCTGGAAATTATATTGGAGGCTAAAAATGATGAGTAATGTTACAACCAATTTATTAATAAACCATCATTGATAAAATCAGGCATAATCATCAATTTATTAAAAATAAAGGATAATAAATAATATTTTTCCATAAGAGCATAAATCATTATAAAATAGAATTATATAATAAATTATGATAAATGACGTGATAAAGAATGGTAGAAATGGGTGGAATAAGCGTTCAAAAGTGATAATAATAATGGCATATTAATGGCCCAACAATTACCAGATAAAAATGTTGAAGAAAGCCCATCCACCTGAAATGACGAGATTGCTGCAACTTGGTTTGTGACTGAAGGTACTGCAAGGGCTAATGATCTGTATGGATGATGGTCTCCTTTTCGATTAGGTAGTGTTTCCACTTTTTCACACTCTGCACCAAGGCATAAAGCTTCTTTTCATAGGTGGGATAATTTATCACAGCTTGAGAAAACTTCTCAGAATGGTAACAAATCGGCTTCTTTTGCTACATCAGTACAGCTCCCATGGCATAACTGCCATCATCAGTTTTGATCTCAAATGGCTGTTGGAGATCAGGTAAGGCTAAGACTGGCACGGTGCTAATTTTTTCCTTCAATGTTTCGAAGGACTTCTTTTGTCTTCATCCCCATTAGAAGGCTTGTTTCACACTTGTCAAGGTGTGCAAAGGTGTTGCAATAACAGAGAAATTAGTAATAAATCTCCTCCAATACTGAACTACACCTAAAAACTACGAACCTTGGTTACACTAGTAGGCTTAGGCCAATTTACAATTGCTTCAACTTTAGAGGGATCAATTTTTAACTGACCATGACCAACAATATGACCTAGGTAACCCAAAGAGGTTTTCCTGAACTCACACTTTGACAATTTTATAAAGAGTTTTTCTTTCTTCAATACATCAAGCACATTATTTACATGACTCACATGTTCAAACCAACTCTTGCTAAAAGCTAGTATATCATTTAAATACATGAGAATAAACTCATCAATGAAAGGCTAAAATATATCGTTCATAACCCGCATAAAGGTGTTTGGAGCATTGCAAAGCCCGAATGGCATCACCATCCATTCAAATAGCCCCTGCTTGGTCTTGAAGGCAGTTTTCCATACGTCCTTCTTCGCAATTCTAACCTAGTGATAGCCACTGTGCAAATCCAACTTTGTGAAATAAACATCACTTTCCAATTGGTATAACAAATCATCTATGCATGGGAAGGGATAGCGATTTTTCACTGATATCTTGTTGAGCACATGGTAATACACACACATCCTCCAGCTGCCGTCTTTTCTTGGCACTAGAACAATCAGTGAACCACATGGAGAGGTGCTTAACCTGATGACACCTTGGTCTAGAAATTCCTACACTTGCCTCTTGATCTCCTCCATCTCAATCGCTGACATCCTGTACGTGTCGATATTTGGAAGAGGGGCATCATGCAATAGATGGATTTCATGTTGGATTTCCCTCTTCGGAGGTAATCCCTTCGGCTCTTGGAACAATTCAGTATAATTAGAAATCAATTTCATTAATTCCTATTTATGCTTCCCATCGCAACCCTGGAACACATTAGCAAATTCGGCCTCTTTCTCCCTTACAACCATAAGCATGCATGTTTTACTGGAATTCACCAGTCTTTTCATTTTCCCAGTGCTTACAAGGTTGGCATTAATTTTATTTTGATGAGCCTGCACTATGTATTCTACCCCATCCTTGGTGATTTGATATTTATTCTCATGGAGGAAAAAGACTACTTTTCTATCATACAAGTATGGGCTCCCTAATACCATGCCACAGATATCCAATGGTATTACATCCAACTCTACTTCATCTACTAGCTTAGACGTAATCACAAATTTGACCTTGCACTGTTGGGTTACATTCAATTTCGCTTTATCATGTATCCATCCTAGTGGGTAAGGTTTCGGGTGTGGTTTTGTCTCTAAGTCAAGCTTCTTTACCAGGGATTCTGCAATTAAGTTTTCTTGGGACCCAACATCAAACAAAGTTTCTACTTTGGTGTGATTTACTACAACCCTGATATGAAATAATTCAATTCTTTTTCGGTCATTAAAAAGGGACTCATCTACAGAACTGGTGCATTCATGCGATTTAGAATTAACAGGAGGTGTAAGGGTACCTTTTGTTCCCGCTGCTATGACCAGTGCTTCATCTCCTATATCTGATCCAAGGTCTTGTTGTGCCACTGCCATTGTTTTCTGCTTGCCTTTTCCTCCATACTTCTTTGGACTCCTTTTTGGGTGTTGCTTCCAACAGTGATCATCATTGTGGCCTTCCCTCTTGCAGTGATTGCAATAAGGTCGCTCTCCCTCTTTGGCTGCTGCTATTTTCTTCTCCTTCCCTTTCCATTTCACTTTGGATTTTCCATTGGGAGGTTTGAATGGTGGCTTTCTCGACAGATCCTCTCTTTCATTCTTGCCCCTGTTCTCTATATGAATTGCTTTTACACTGGCTGAATCAATAGCGGTTGGTTCAAACAATAACAATGAATGCCTAATGTAACTATGTAGTGAGCCAATATACTTAGTTACAACTTTAGGTGCATCAAGTGCAATACCCAAATTCAGTGCTTGCTTCCTAAATTCTTCTATAAAACTTTGAACATCCTGCCCTTTGCCTTGCCTTAAATATTGTCAATTCATCAAAGATTTCTATTTGTATCCTAAGGAATAAAATTGTTCCTTTAACACAAAAGTGAAATTAGACCATGAGGAAAAGAGCTTACCCACATTTTTACTGCTCTGCAATTTGCTCTCCCACCAAACGAGAGCTGTGCTGCCCAGCAGTAGAGAGGCCAGCTAGATTTTCACCTCATCCTTTATGATTTGTTGAATCCTGCAGTAAACCTCAATTTGCCTGATCCAATTGCTAATCTTCTCTACGTTACTTTCACCATTAAACACAGGAAGATCAAATTTAACATCTAATTTAAAAAAAGGTTTCTTAGATGCATCCTTTGGATTTCTCTGATTATGGTGGTGAGAGGAAGGAGAGCCTTCACTACCAAAAGGAGAAGGAGGGGGTTCTTCTCCACCATTCCCATGTGTTGAACCTTGTCCTTCTAGATTTCTCTCCTATGCTTTCTCTAGTCTTAAAACTAGCTTACTGATGTTCTCTTCCATTGAATAGAAAGTCTTTCTGAAATTACACTCCTTTTCAAGATGAGCTTCATCTTTTGCCATGTTTCTCCTTCGAGGTGCACGCTCTGCTTCTGGATCGAAAGGTTCTAGTTCCCCTTCACCTCTTTGAAGCCTGCTTCTTGTTAGCATACAAACATGCAATTCACATTTAAAAAGCCCTACTCTGATACCACTTGATCCAAGGATGTTTTTGCTTATAGATGTATGGAAATAATCACATGCAAAATTACAGGTTAACACAAATATTTGCACATAAGAAAAGAAGAAGTAAACACATAAAAAGGCACAAAAGATGACACCAAGGCTTGATAATGGAGTTCATCCAATTCGGAATATGTCTCCAGGCCTAGCTCAACAATGGGGAGGCCTTTCTTATTAAATGGCATGAAAGAAAAGAATTACAATCATCAACTATCCATAAGAGGCTTATAACTCCGATCTGAAAGATGGTCGTGAAATGGATGCCTGAGATGGAGAGGTAAGCAGCACCAATGCGTCCGTAGCAATGAAGGGGGTGGAATCATGTAAAATTGTCCAAAAATAGACAAATATGCGCTCTCGGCCTCCTGCCCAACAAAACCACATGCTGCAAAAATGCCTCCTCCCTGCTCTTTCCATCGATCATGTTTTTATAATGGGGTTTCAGACAAAATCCCCTTTAAATCGGGGTTGTCTAGTTCACAATGGAGGTCGGTGTCATGGAAGGATCAGTGGGCATAACTACCTCTTAAAATGGCCTTTTTATCATTGCACCGATAAATACAAGAAAACCCCGCAAAAGCACTAAAATTTGGCAAAATCCCCTTTACCCAAAGCATTAAATTGGGTGCATTTTCATATCAGGTCCGACCTAAGGTCGCAATCGGCATATCGGTGTCTCTAAAGTCCTATAACCAAGGAAATGCCAAGCTTCGATCGTCGATCGTCGATATCAGCGTCGGCCGATCGCACTGGTGTCCCGATAACAATCCCGTCGATCGTTTTATCGCCAATCGCTCTGCCTGCTCACCAATATATATACAAGTAAGACCTCCAATCCGGTTGCCTCCAGTCCGCCGATCCGATTTGATCGGAGATTGGTGATCGAGGGTTCCACTGCACCTCTCATAAGTCTGCCTCCACAAGTCCTCCAATGTGATTTTTCCTTTAAGGCTTAAAACCCTTTTTCAAAGGAAAAATCCTCATTTCCTTAAGGATCAAAGACACCTTCCATGTGTGATAACTTCATCATCCAAACTCAAATTGAACTGTCGTTCACGCCATCGGAATCAGGATGACGAGATCTACGCTATGATCCTGAGTTGACTTCATTCTGATCACTTTGATTTCTGAGTTTTACCATGCCATTGTATATGAAGATCCACCTAGATCATGTACTCATCATTTATCATGGATCATATCTTTAGCTCCTAGAATTCTTTCACACTGTCATCAAAGTATCTTTTCGACAAATACTTATTCTTGAATAGTAGCTCAAAATCACTCCAAGTCAAATATTCCTCATTTATACCTCTGACATTCTTCACATCTTACCACCAAATGTATGCTTTTCCTTTGAGACTAAATGTAGCCACTCTAGCTTTCATGTTCTCTGAATAGTCATGCAATCTGAAGAACTTCTTCATGCCTAGCAACCATACCTTTGCATCTTATGACTTCTTTACTTCTCGATCAAAAGTAGATGGCTTTTCTTTCTCAAACTCATCTGGAAAATACCCCTTATAACTCCTCCTGTAAGGATGATACCGATGACAATCATAGTGCTTATCTGAATTAGAACTAGAATCATACCTATGTCTATCCCTTCTCCTATCTAGAGCGTCCAACAATCCTCCATATTTCATTGTGTCATCTCTATCTCATCAATGACCACCAATGTGATCTACTACCATATGCCCCATTAGTCTTATCCTCCTACTCATGGCTAATCCAAAGTGGTCCATGTTGCTGCAAATCTGACAAGCCCTTAAGTATGACTTCATTTACCTATGCTAACTTTTCCTATGCATGTATTATTATGTCATTATCTGCCTTACAACTCCTTATTTCTTCCTTTAAACTTCTTATCATCACTGCCAAGTCGGAAGAGTTTCAAACACCATAATTCTCTTCTGATTCATAGGGAGAGTCTTTGTAGTCAACCATCTTGCTAACCATTTGATATTTCTTCCTGCAAGGTATATCATGTCAGCCAAACAAAATCACAATAAACCAACGTACCTTAGTCTGCAAGATCAACAATCAATGTGATACATGTATAACATAGTCATGACAACATATAGAAACATAAAACATAAGCATATGACCATGCAACCATCATTTCAGCTAGGATCCAATCATCAATGCATGACCTCAACAAGAACACACACCATGAACTCATGCATGAAAAACACCCTCATTATATCACTATACACTTGACCACATGCAAACATGAACATGCATACACGATGCATAACCATTCACAAATATGACCAAGCATGAATGGAAAATATTTGAAATCAAACCTACAAGAATGATACATGCAACCAAGCATACAAGAATGTAACCAAACATGAAAGAATGTAACCAAGCATACTACAATGATACATGTAAGAGACATAAATCAGCATGTAGCCAGTCATACACTCACAATGATGCATTCCACAATAGCAACTCAAATTTCACATGACGACATCACTACAACGATGGACAACATCATGCAAATGCAACAAGCACATGGAATGCAAGGGTGAGAGACACATATGCAACTCACATGTATGCATGACCAACACACAGTACATCCAGTCTGAGGGGTGAACCATTCTCTGATACCACTCTGTAACACCCTCCTCCCAAATCTACCCAAACAACCGGCGAACCAGGGTAAATATGTGATGATAGGCCACTATGATATGATTCGACCTCCTAAGTCACGTTAAGGAAGTGGAACTGACGGAAACACACCATACAAAATTTAATCATCAACTACAAGATCCTCAAGAACCAATCCAATACTTTAAATAGCTTGTCTTGGTGTCCCACTGAGATTTTGGACAATTTAAGGCTCAGTCGCTCCCATGCTATAGCCATGAGTGAAACCCACAACCGAAAGTCACTCTCACAGGCTTTCCTGCCAGTGACCAGAGACCAAACCTATCAGTTCTATGCTAGCGACTCCAGAATTTGAGCCACTCTTTCAAGCCCAGAGCCTAGGTCATTGCCTAGAATTGGACCATATCTTCAGATGAGTAAAATAACATGGAAATGACAGTACTAAATAAAATACTTGTTCAATACCTTGACTCAACCCCTACTATCCATGACAGGCATTTCGTCAAACATATTGCAAATGTGTAATCTACAGGTGTAGTTAATAGTTCTGAGCATAGGGGTCTCATACTTAGCTGAGAATCGGTAAGAACCATTCATGCCTCAACACATCAACTATCATTCCATCCATTAGGTCATATATACATTGATCATTCAACTATAAGTAAAAATATGAGGAAAGCCATACATGGTTGCCATCATAAAACACATACGTAACTAGCATAATAAGGACAAAAATACTCATGAAAGTATAGCCATATAGACCACATGCAATCCATCAAAATGCTCATAGAAATACAAGGAGAAATAACCTTTCATTAATGATGCAAAATCTAGACCCATGATGGGATTTCCACATTCCACCCAACCATAGAATGGCTGAGCCAAATCTCTCTTCAGTCATTCACTCTCGTGCCATATTTCAAGCATGAATGTGGGATCTCATAGAACACATCGGTTAAAACTCATCTAGGGCTTCCAGAGGCCATCCACATAAACCCATCAAATAGTGATTCCACCTCATAGTCGGACATCATAAAACCATCAACATATTGGTCTCCATCCAAGCCTTCCATGGGTTCCAGAGCATTTGTCCAACCAAGGCTTCCAGGACTAGTAAGTCAACCCACAACTTATACAGGGCTTCCAGAGCATTTGTCCAACTTGGGCTAGTAATTCAACCCACCAGGGGCTTCTAGAAAAATTTTCAAACCAAGGCTTCTGGGATTAGTAACTCAACCCAATATATTACAGGGCTTCCAGAGCATGTGTCCAACCAAGGCTTCCAACACTAATAACTCAACCCAAGCTAAGGAAACATGAGAACCAACCAAACAAAACAATGAAGGTAAACCCACAATCACCATTTCTATCTAGGAAATGGCAAGGCTAGGAAATCCACTATCAATCTTAGCCATCCTCCATGCAAATGACAGATCACAACCAAAAATCCACATGAATATGCCATGCATGTGAAAACTAGTGAAGGAAACATACACGCAACTCAATACTTGCAAGAAAATATGTTGTAGCTATTGATTTTGATGCCCTCTTGTGCTTTCCTACTCTTACTTTCTCTTCTTGCTCCAAAAATCTAAGTATGCCACACCCTCCAAGAGTGCTCCAAGAAAACTCTAATTGTCCAAGAGTATGTGAGAGAGAGAGAGAGAATAATGAGAGAACTCCAAAACTGAACTGACAAAAAAGTTACGAACATCTCCTATGAAGCCTTTTTTATGAACGAGGCCTCAATTTTCTTCGTTTTCCATTTATTATCCTTCAATTTCCTCCTCACATGCAACCTGTGACCTTTCACCTCCCTTTTCTCCTAATTTCCATTATTTTCATAAATAATTGTGCCAAAATGCCATTTTTCCTTTCCAAAGCCTTAGCCATTGCCTTTTCAAATTTCCTTAGCCATAAAAAATCACAAGTTATCCCCATCATTAGGATTCTTCCCAAGATTCAGCTTGGAACAAGTGTCCGACCATCCATGGTTATTATTTTTCCTTTATTTTCTTTTATTACATGGAATTTTTACTAGGGCTATTACAAATTCACATTTTTAATAATAGTGCTAAAACATGGGATTATTGGCACTAATCTACCATTAAAAAAATAATATTGTATTAACAAATTAAAATATTTGAAGTACAATCTTAAATCTTGAATCTCATGCTCTCCTATAGAAGGAATTTCTCCAATAGTCCTCCAAGGCCTTCAACTTTGATAATCTAAAATGAAGCTACAATAGTGCAAGATCTAGCCTCTACAACAAAGATATGATCTCAAAAGGAAAACCTCCAAAGCTCAGATCATATTATTATTCTTAATCCTACAAAAGAAAATCCTCCTCATATGAGTGCAAAGAGTCTCCCTACTTGTAGCAAAAAGGAGCATCTTCTCCTTCTTCCAACATTCATTTATAATTTTCAAATTAAATTCTCCAAGGGAAAGTTATTAAAGAGTAGTTTATATTTCTAATATTTAGCTTAGAAAAATCGATGTTTTCTCCTTGTTGGTACAATTTTATTGATCCGAGAACTCTTGGGCTTGATCTGTTGAAATACATTCCCTACAAAAAATAATCAAAATTGAAATTAAAGCCAAATAAAAAAGGAAAGAAAAATGAGATTTCTAAAACTGTGGAAAACAAATTAACAAATTCAAATCCAATTTGATAAAAATAATAAAACAAAATGTAATCTTTCCCTTGCTTTCCTGTGGAGAAATTATTATCAATCAAACAATCTTGGAATGAGTTAGCAATAGGAAATCTTCCTCGCCATTTTTTTTATTCAAAACAAACTCAGTAATTCATTTTTGGCGGCAAATTCGTAGCTATACCTTTTGCTGAATTTTTACAACAGTAAATGAACAAATCTAGTCAAATAGCTACTTCCAAATCCTTCTCTTCAGATATATATTTCCAATAAGCTCTCATTTTCCTCATTTGGTTAAGTAAAACTCAAAATATTGCTTTTGAAAATATAGGTTCCAAAATTGTTTAAATTTGGTTCATAAAAAATTTGTGTACATTTAATTTTATTAATGTTTTAGTTTTTAATATAATACAAATATTTTAAAAATAAGTAAAAACAAATTACAAATAAGACAAAATAAGACAAAACGGAAATAATAAAAAATAAAAAAATAAAAAGGTCAAAAGTGGGGTGGTTTATGGTTTAATATGTAATGTGAGTTGGAGGATAGATGAAAGTGGATGGGGAGGAGCCCGTGAGTGGAGAGTGGGCCCTCCCCACTCGACTATATTTTCAATCTACCCATTTTGGTATGCATGCTTATATATTTCGAAGTCTGCCACTAATGCTTGTGCCATGTCAGCTCGGGAGTTCATCCCCAAGTGTTTTTTGTTGGACGATCCAAATGAAATCACCAGGGATGAACTTCGAGGGTGATGTCATATATTATTTTTTTACATATATATATAAAAAAATATTAAATTAATAATTAATTTAAATTGTTCATAATGGTTAACTTCCACCTTATTCTATTTATTCTTCTCACAACACATGTTTTCATCATCTCAAAGTTTTTATTTTTATTTTTTTCAATTCTTTATTTATTTAATTTTTAAACTCACTATTATTTTCTAATTTCATTTTTAAATTAAAATAAAAGTTTAATTTTCCCCAACTGTGAGTGATAATTCCACATAACATCATAGTCAGTGATGGACTCTCTAGAATGGCAAGCCATCTAGTCTACCATGAGCATTGGAATAATGAACAGTACCAAATATCAATCTTTCAGGTGTGGTGAACATTAACTCTGGCATGAGAGTATCATCAAGTTAGTTCCTTCATGATGGATTTGAATTATGGCATGAAATTCCCTCCTACATGCTTGGTAGTATGCATCTTCATGCCTTAGAGTAAGCCTACTCTAGATAGTCCTCTATATACGAAAGGCAACATGAACACCTTTTTTGAAAGATTCGATATGTAGGCTTTTATTTCCCATGCCAGTTGTTATCTCTGCAATTATGCACTCATTATTTGGGTTGACCATATTTGTGCACTAGGTTTCAGAAATCATGGCATATTGGGATTGCATTTCACTTAGCCATGAATCCTCTTCCATCGATTATATTTCCATGGATTTTTTTGGGTGCAACTCAGCCCGTCCACCTGCAACTGACGATTCAGCTAATGCAAAGGATTTCCTGAACTTTTTCATCACATAAAAGGTCTTAGACTCCCCATCCATTCGTGAAGAACAATGGTTAGTGTTTATGTATCGAGATGCTACTCTCAAGTTTTTTGCCTAGTCTGATGCTTTGAGGCTAGGCTGTAATCTCAACTCTACAATGATTATCTTCCTTGTTTTCAATTACACCATGGTGGGTTATTCGCCTCTCACTCTTAATTCCTTGGGGGCTCTGTTAGATTTCCACCAACTACTATCAGGTAATCCCAATCATCTCAAAGTTACTCTAAGGCTTTCACTTGTTTCTGGCTCAAAGAATAGCATGGCAAGGTGGTCAGAGCTCCAATTGCAGGGTCCATTAGTGATCCATGCTTGGAATGACAGAGAAGCCTTAATACTTGTGGCTACAAAACTTGCAAAAAGGAAAGAATTAGATCATTTTGCAAGCATGGAGACAAAATTTTGGTCTCTACGGAGGATTCCCTTAATGGGCGCCTGTGGAATTTACAAGCGCATATCAAAATTGCAGGAATGCATCGACTTAAGGGGATAGTTTAAGCTTGTCCCACTTTTGTAATTTTTTCCTAGACGGAATAGGCATGTGTGCCCATGACTTTTCTTGTATTCATTCCAGTCTTTTTATCTTGTCACAGGCCATGGTTAGGTAAAGGCTATGTAACCTTAAGATATTGCACTTGTGTTACTGGTCTGACTTCCCTTTAAGAAGACCAGTAACAAAATTCCACTCTATATGTAATGTTTCTTTTTGAAGAAATGAAATATTCGAACCTTGACATAAAACAAATTAAAAGCTTAATTTTTAATTTGTATAAGTTTCTTTTTAAATTAAATTAAAAATTTGGTTTTTAATAATTATATGTTTCTTTAAATATTAATTTTAGGACTATTCACCCCACCTTATCATATTTTTAATATTTTTTTCTCCTATAACTCTTGACCGATTCATTTCTCCCCTTCCTTTGATTCTGTTTCCCTTTTTCAAGAAATTTGACTATTTTTTAATCATTTTTAATAATTAATTCAAATAAATAAATTCATAATGGCTAATTTTCTCCCCATTCTATTTATTCTTCTCATGGCACCCTTTCACATCATCTCAAATATTTTATGTCCTTGTTGATGGGTGGAGTGTCCACCGAAAACAAACTAAATTTACAAACACAATTATTTTCCAAAAAAGTATATTACAATATGAATAATTTTGAAAATATACAAAAGATTATGGTATAAAATTAGTTTTAAAAAATGTAAATTGAATTAAAAAAAATACATGTGGTTTTTATATTTTGAAAACTACAAAAGAAAAGTGTAGCATAAGATGTATTCTTAGGGATCCCAATGGAAATAAGCATATGACAACTCACATATCAGAGTTTGAATACATGAACAATGTCAGTGGGTATGAAGCACTGATCTAGGGTATTAGAAAAATTATTGATTTGAAATTAATCTAACTAAGAGTTTTGGTGATTATGAAAACATAATTTAATGAGCATAAAATTCGATACAATTTGTTTCAAATCACTTATGGAACTTTTGAGATAAGGTATGGAATTTAATTTCTTATTTTAATTCACTTGTGATAGTTTACATATCTCAAACACAATACATAGATGTTGATATACTTTCAAATATAGCCTCTATGTTAATTCCATAAAAAAAAAAATCTGCTAATAAGTTTTATATTGAATTGATTTACAGGGCATCAATACCATGTAATACTACAAATTCATGAATATTTCATGATGGTTCAATAATATTCTTGAATTTGTAACTAAGGAAGATATGTTTAAGGAACCAATCATTGATGTATATCACCATGATAAAAATGTTTATATTTTAAAGCTAGAAACATAACCCAAAACTGAAAATTTCATTCCAAATTCGGTGGTTCACCTGGAGAAATTTTATGAACTCCAAAATAAATTCAAGGGGCTCATGAATTGGAAAATGAATATTTTCTCTGTGTAGTATGAGGTAATTAATCTTAGTATTGAACAACATCCGCAAGATGTTAATTTAGGCTATATATGCATATGTAAAGACACACTCATTTATTTCTTTAAAAAATATAAAGATATATTTACATGGACATATATAGTGACATTACAACATATCATATAAAAATAATTAAAAATATTATACTTTTAACAAATGATGCAAAACCTATTCATCAAAAATTTACAAAAGTGCATTCAATAATGAAGCAATAAATTAAAAAAGAGCTAAATAATTTGATTACAACATATCATACAAAAATAATTAAAAATATTATACTTTTAACAAATGATGCAAAACCTATTCATCAAAAGTGCATCCAACAATGAAGCAATAAATTAAAAAAGAGCTAAATAATTTGATTATAACATATCATACAAAAATAATTAAAAATATTATACTTTTAACAAATGATGCAAAACCTATTCATCAAAAA
Organism: Pinus taeda; assembly: GCA_000404065.3. Taxonomy (NCBI): domain Eukaryota; kingdom Viridiplantae; phylum Streptophyta; class Pinopsida; order Pinales; family Pinaceae; genus Pinus; species Pinus taeda. The sequence continues at coordinate 63,723 of APFE030957639.1, read as the reverse complement.
TTTACAAAAGTGCATCCAACAATGAAGCAATAAATTAAAAAAGAGCTAAACAATTTGTTGAAAGCAAAATATATATATATATATATATACCCAATGGATGTCCAACATGGTACCTGTCAAGAAAAAGAATAAGAATGAAGAATAAAGATTTATGTTTAATTTTGAAATCTCAATAATGCCTTAGATAATGATAACTATCCTAATCCACCCATGGATTATATTATTTAGTGTCTCTCAAGCTGAGAAATGCTATCCTTGTTGGATGGTTTTTCAAGTTATAATCAAGTTTTGTATCTCATGCAAATCATCTAAAGACAACTTTGAAGATGAAAAAGAGAACATATGCATAGAGGAAGATGTATTTTGACTAAATTAATGTAGATGAAACATTTTTTAAGCAAATGCACATTGGTTTCATAACTCTAATAAACAAGTGAGTAGCTATATATTTAGATAATGTAACTATTTTTTCTGTAAAATCATTTACAACACCATTGTCAAAGCTATAGAATATCATTGAATCCTAAAGAAACTACTTCTCCAATAAGAGAAGAAAATATATTACATTTTATTGTATATAAATTTTGAATAATGATGAGACCTAAAAGTAAAATTATTTCACAAATTTATTTTCCGCACCATAAAAAAATCTATGTGATCTCTCTTAGGAAAGATCAATTTTGTGACAAGATCCGTTTTCAATTTTATATACATAGTTAAACCTCTTCGGGATATGATAAAAAAAAATTGAAATGGAATGATAAATAAAATTAATTATTTTCATTCAATTAAAAATGTTAAAGCAACATCCCTTGCATTGATGAATCTAGATCCTACTAAGGAATTAATTTTATATACATTTTCTATTGATTCGTAATTTTCCATAATACTAACTCGGATGAATTCAATGGTCAATGAAGTGCCTATTTCATTTTTGATATCAATTATGTATGGAATATAATTAAAATTAAGATATCATAAAGAGTACAAATAAGCTTAAAAGTTATATGTGTAATGAATAATATTTTAATTATTGATTTCATAGCAAATTAATATTTTATGATTCCTTTTAAAATGATATTAATCACCAAACTCTCTGTAAACAAATCAAAATAAATCTATTAAAAGACTTTGCATGAAAATTAAACTACACTATCGCATAAAACACATCAAAAATCAAAACAATGGAAATACACCATATACATGTAAATCATGAGTTGAATATCATGAGTCTATTTGCAAAGAGTGATAGCAAAGAGTTATTCAACTCTCATTTAAACTATAGATTTTTCTATACAACTAATAACTATGTAAATGAGACAAAGGCAACAAAGAAAATCAAGAAAAACATTTATGGCACATGACCATGCCTTGAGCGGGCCCAACTCAACGCTCGGTTCATGTTTATATTCTTTAAATATTTAGCAAAGAGTGATAGAAAATAAAAAAAATATCATCACATACAAGAGCTCCAAACACAGATATTTGATTGAACCTTCGTCGATCACCCAAACACAATGAACTTGATATTATATTTCAGAGAAAATTGATAGAAATAGTAGTAATCTACACTCTAAGTGATTTCCCCTTTATATACAGTTTACAAAATAAAAAATAGGCACACTAGGGGTTCGGCCTTATCAATTCTAACTTATTTAAAAACAAATAAAGTAAATCATTACAATTATGCTCCAACTTTTAGTCATGGCTCAACTGACCCTTACTAATTTCATCCTTGAAAGATACAGACTATAAACAATTCAACAACTTCTAGATATTATACATAACACTTTTTAAAACCACTGATTCAAACCTAAGAATGGCCGAGAATGAGTATCGACTATAACCTAATTTTCTCTCATCGTTGTAACAGTCTATGATGGTTGTTGATTGTCAAAATATCAAGGTGGTCTATTTTTCTCTAGATAATCACTTCCTAGAAATATAGTGGAGCCCATGTACTAGAGGTATTTACGAGGTATAACATTGGAATTGCTACCCTAAGACCGCCATAAAATGATCAATAATATTGCTTCTAACTAAAACTGTTTATGTTGCAACTTGTGCACCCAGTTGAAGTTATGAGAACATCCTTTTGACATTTGAACATCCTCATGAATATGTCCAATTGGCATGTGACTATAACCAAGGCCTATGATAAAAATGCTTACAAATAATGTATTGTTGACATGTCATTGGACAATTGTTTATTAATCAAAATGATAGTTCATGAAGGTTTTAGAATTAACACTTAGTCTATACACAAATGAGCCATATAAGACGATATATAATCCTGAAATAAAACACTTCAATCTTTGAATCAATAGCTCGAACCACTTATTATAAACCATAGACAATATATATAATATACTCTTAATTAAACCAAATGCATCCATATGCTACTTTCAGTCAACCTATTTAGTTATTTATTTCTAAACAGAAAAGTCTAGGTATAAAAACAAACACAAGTATACCTATGGTGAGATATAGGTTTTGTAAAAATTAGGAATGAAAATGATAAGGTTTCATGGGCGAAATTGGGTAGTTCAAAAATAAAAATATTGTCAGGAACCCAACATCTGCCCCTAGCCTGTCAAGTTGCATGTCCCCATGCAACCTCATTCTAGTTCAAGGATGGGGGCATGAAGGTCCCCCTAGTTGTAAATTGGGTGTTTTAATTCCCCAATATTGTAATACCCTAAGCTCTTATCCTTGGCCTTCCAATTTGATGTCTCCTATTCTTCATCCCAATGAAAGGGATACCTATAAAACCTTGTTGGGCACCAAAGTAGGGGGAAGTGGAACCTAAGTCCCACACACCTACTTCCATGCTTGAGAATTGAATATGTATAGAATGATGCACAATTAAATTCCAAAGATAAATAGGGATAACCCATTGGATGCTTCTCTCAAATATGTGTAGGTAAACCTTCCCAAACATCCTCAGCTACCATGAGTGCCTCCACTAAATAGGGTCAATCCATCTTGTGGTATTATGTAACTACATAATGTTGATTAGTTCTAATGCTAGCAAATTATCCAACATCTTCCCTTAGTCTTCCCAAATCATTGATTACCAACCTAGGCAAAGGATATTCTTCTCTCACCATTAGGCAGACTTCTATCTCTATACTAACATAAAATTTTGAAGCCCTTTTCCATTTGATAAGTTTGGCTATGTAGGATATGAAAGCACATTGTTTAACATCCCCACCGAAAGGGTTAGGGTTCCACCTGGAATTATCTAGCAGGATGAAATTAATAAATAGATCTCACATAACAAATTTTGGTCTAAATATTTTGAACTCTGATATACTGCTATAAAGGTATTTGGTTGGTTTATGTCGTAAAGTTTTTCATCTTGTATCTATCTCAATCTAAAGGAAGACTAGAGTTCTTGTAAGAAAATATAGGGTAGACCCAAGAGGGAACACGATCTGTAGAAATATTTTCCCCCAACTCACATGCAACTTCCTTCAACTTATACTCTTCATGATATATGTCCTTCCATTCGTTTATTTGATTCTTCCACTTCTCCTCCTAGCTAAGATAAACTAAAAACCAACATTGCCTCATTTTCTCAATCACTTGGCGATGACTTTCCTTGTTAATGATTCCTAAATAAAATAAATCATCCTTGGACTGCCATTGTGGCATGTCTATCTTTAATTGGAGAAATGTGTATGTGTTTGTTAATATATCATCCATAATAACGTTTACATCTTATTGAGCCTCTTTAGTGTACCCTTCTACTAAGGTCTCAACCTTTTTTTTTAGACTTCTCCTCTTGTTCTATGGCCCTTAATAAATCCCCTAGCTTAAATAATTTAGGCCCTCGCTTTTTCAACTTAGCCCTAAGTATTTCGTTTTCTACTATCAATTTCCTATTTTTTTTCAACAAAACTTGATAACTTGGGCTACAAAACTAAAGAGGCTTAGGATCAATAACCTTACCTTTCTACTTATTGGATTTCTCATACTTGTTGTTGTTTGCTCCAATTTAAAAAGTGATGGTGCCTCTTCCATGAAATTTCCTTTTGTGACATTCTCTTTTGCAACGGTCTCTTCCACAACAATTTCTTCAATAAAATTCCCATCTGCAACATTTTCCTCCATCATATTTTCTTCCAAATTGATTACTTCAACGCTATCACTGATATTATATTTGGATAATTTGATGGTTTCTTTAGAACATGCCTTCAAGGATGTTATGGTTTCATTATTTGACCCTAAGACCTTATTCCTTGATATTAGTTCCTTCCTATTTTGAGTCTGTGATGAGAATCAAGTGAAATATCATCGTTCAATAGCCAAAAAAATTGTTGACTTCAATGGTCCCCTCTTAATTGAAACCCTAACCTAAGGTTTCCTTTTAATCCCTTGAAGTAAAACCATCAATGGAATGTCTAACTAGTGGAGCTATGAAACTATAAGAATCTTAATCAAACCATGATGGTGTAGGTTCCGCTCAGGCTCCCTTTTCCTCTAGACTAAATCAATCATATTTGTTAGAATTTTAAGCAAATAGTGAGGCATATTAAGTGACTTATGTCTGGCAAGATGCATTAGGATCTGGATGTGATACTACTAAACAAGGTTGAACCTCCCTTTGCAAGTAACAAATTTCATGTCTATGTATACCATGTCCTGCCAAAGCAGGAGCAAAGTCCCTCGATTTATCCCTTTCCTCAAATTAGGTAATCGATATAGTTCTTTCAAGAATGTTACCTAATAGGCTTCATAAATTTAAAGTTTTTATACCAAGCGTCTCCTTCATGGGAGAGTGGGGTGACTTCTGCAACCATCTTCTCACTGATTTCAATGATAAGTTGCTTCACCATGGCTTTCATTCCATCGAAAGTCTATGAAAACTTAACATCAATGACCCTATCATGGCCCTAAACTCGTACCAAGAATTTATCCCAACGTACATTTTCAAACACATTCCATACTTCCATCTTAATCTCAATGTCAAGGATGTTATCGGGTTCTACTCTATTCACAAAGCCTCCTATGCTTCCTTTATCAACTGAAACCCTTATGGTTGACTTTGTTTTACTCCCATATGACTAGAATTTTTAAATGAGTGATCCACTTAACCAAACCCAAAAACCACAACCTCATATGTTATGAAATTATTTGAATTAATTAGTTCGTTATATGATGTGGGGAAGGCCTCCACGCTAACCAATACGAGTGACATCGACTAAGGGGAATAATAATGGGCCTTTGACAATTAGGATCATTCAAATTATCCCTCGTGATGGTAAATTTATGGTTTATTTACATGCATGGTTAATTTGTTTAGAATCTAAGTTATGAGGGTTTGCATATATATTTTGATAGCAACACATATATGTAATGGGGAATGGGTATAGATAGGAACTGGGTTTTAAATATAGAGGGTGGTCGACAATGCTTTTTGTTTTAATTTTTTCCAAGGTATATAATGCAAGGGATAAGTAATTTAGAGGGGAAAAGGGTGTTAGATATATAGGGTAGTCGATAGGAATCTTTAGGTTTTGATATGATGCAAGAGATGAACAGGGATGGATAAAAATAATTAATCATAAGAGTATGAGACCCTTATATTTTAAGGAATTTTTGTAGAAATTAGCGTAGCAAGGCTTCCAAATATTGGATAAACATAGAGAAGAGTTTGAATATTTCAGGTATACATGTAATTTTATAATCAATCTAAGACTCTTTGCTTAAAAATAAAAACTAAAAGATCAAGAAAGAGAACACTTGGTGGTTGGAATAATTGTAATAAGATTATAGTTGCGCAAAATTCCCATATCCACACTGTTGAATTAAATCCTACAATTTGTCCTGAAAAGAAATATAACCTTCATATCATCAGGTGTTTTCAAAACTTAACGTGAATAGCCAAATACTATTTTTATTTATTTATCATTACTTTTTCTCTTTTTTTATTGTCTCCCTTATTTTCTTTCTTTCAGACTCTGCTGGTTGGTTTCCTGGTTTTCCAATGAGAGCCAGTCTTATTTTTCCTTTAAGGAGATTTTCACAATAACAAGAATATATTTTTCCTAATGGCCTAGATAAAACTAGTTTTCCAGTGCGACTAGGTGCTGGAGCTGCCCAAGACTAGGTTTTCACCACCAAATATTTTCTCTTTTTTTATCTTTTTATTTCTTAAATTTTTTTTTAGGATTGAAATCTACAAAGTTGTAGAAGAGGTTGACTAGCCAACCTCTCTATGACTTCTAGATTAATTTTATTCTTCAATTCTTTAATAGGTTATTCCTTAATTTAGGCTTCAAGTACAGTCTCAGTTGATGTCCATTGGCCATCAATGGAATTCATGCATCATCGATTTATGTAATCTCATTGATCCATTGTTGAACTCAGTCTCGATTTCATAATTTCCTAACCACCGTGTGTGAAATTTTCCTTTAAAATTATTATGCCTTGAATCAAATAGAAGGGCCCAATCACCTTATTTAAACTCTTTCCTTTGTATGAACTTGTCATGCCCTTTTGGCCGTCATTGTTGGATGATATTCATTTGTTAAATGGATTCCTAGCAGCATTTCATCAATCTCATGCAATTGGTCCAACGGATGCTTCTAAGCCTCCGAGAGTTCCACTCCATCTTGAAATTTACTTCAAATTCAATAGGAATGACAACATGATTTCCATACACTAACTCATATGGTGTGAACCCGGTGGTGTTTTTACAAGTAACTATATAGGCCCACAAGGCTTCTAGAAGCTTCTCAACTCAATATTTATGATGAGGTTAAATTATTTTTGTTAGGATGGCTTCCAAAAACTTCTTATTAAATTCCACCTGTACATTTCCTTGAGCATGGTATGGAGTGGACATTCGGTGTTTTATCTTGAATTTCTCGGGAATGCACTGAATCCATTTGGAGGTGAATTGAGTTCCCTAATCAGTAACAATTTATCGTGGCACCCCAAATAAAACAAAAATGTCTTCATATAAAAAGTCGGCCACTGGTTGTTCTATTTATTTTAGTAGGGCTTTAGCCTGAACTCACAGCCTGAACTCACTTAGTTACATATTCATTACATACTAAAATGTATGTTTTTTGCCTTAATGGTAGGTTCGAAAGATTCTATTAGGACTTGTGTAACTTCGAACATACTTCTTAGCATCTTTGAATATTGTGGGCCAACAATATCCTTGTCGAAAAAAATTATTTACAATTGTTTTATCTGCAATATGACCCCCACAAGGTTCATCATGAGATTCCATCAGGATGTCATAAATTTCATCTTCTCGAAAACATCGTTGGATCACGTGATATGGTAACATTTTTAATAGGTACCCATATATCCAAGAGCACATAACATTGTTTTTTATGACCTTGTGTTTCTCTCTGGGTGACAAGTGCAGTGCAAGTTTTCCTATAGAGAAATAATTAGAAATATATGAAAACGAAGGCGTATTAGTAGATAATGCACACAAATTTCCATCAAGAAAAACATATTCTACCATAAGAAATTCATTAGTATGATGAAGTTGAGACAGGAATCTGCAGTGACATTCTCCTTTCTAGGTTAATCAACAATTGTAATATCAAATGTCTCGAGAAGGAGAAGCCACCTCATAACTTTGCCATGTGTAACTAGTTTATTCATAAGATAAAAGATGTAAGAGTGATCAATATGTGAAAAAACAGGGTATCCTATAATATAATATCGAAATTTATTTATGGCATGGACCACAACAATAAATTCTTTTTTAGTTTTATATAATTTAATTTGGATGGTGTTAATATTTTACTGATATAGTAAATAGCATAAGGATTTTGTTCTTCCTTTTGACCTAGCACAATTCCAATGGTTGTATCTAACTCATCATTATGTATGTGGAAAGCTAAGGTCCAATTTGGACCCCAAAGAATAGGAGTAGAAGGTAGCTTTTCCTTTATAGTGTTAAATGCTAATTGGTATTGATCAACCCACAGAAATTTAATAGTTTTTGTTAAGAGGTGAAACAATGGGGAAGCCACCTTAGTAAGTTCTATATGAATCTTTTGTAATATCCTACATATCCCAAGAAGCTATGGACATCCTTTTGGGTAGCTGGAGCAGATAATTTAAGTATTACCTCAATTTTAGTGGGGTCCACTCAAATCTCATCAGATGAAATATGATGCCCTAATACAGTTCCCTTCGTAAAAAGCATTTTAAATTTTTCATTACTAAGGGAAAGGTTATTTTCTTGGCATTGGATTAGTACCTTCTCAATATTCTTTAAGGCTTCTTAAAAGGTTCCCCATACACTGTGAATTCATCCATATGTACTTCAACAAAATCATTTGTTAAGTCAGAAAAGATCCCAAGAACAACTTGTTGAAATGTTGTTAGAACATTACACAATCCAAATGGAAGTACCCGATAGGTAAAAGTTTCCCACGGACAGGTGAATGTAGTTTTCTCTTAATATTCAAGGACGACTTGGATTTGGTTATAGCCATTAAACCCATCAATAAAAGAGAATAATTTCATTCCTACCAAGGCATCAAGAAATTGGTTGATAAATGGAAGGGGGAAGTAGTCTTTTAAAGTATCTTTGTTTAATTCCTAATAATCAACACTTACTCACCATTTTCCATTTTTATTTGGAACAATTACCAAAGGAAAAACCCATTTACTATTAGAAATAGGGTAAAGAAATATTGCACTCAACAATTTTTTCAATGCTTCTTTGACTATATCTTTGAGTTTTGTGTGCATTCTCCATTGGGACTTCCAGACAGATGAGTAATCATCCTTTATACATATATGGTGGGTACATAAGTTAGGGGAAATCCCCTTCATGTCAATGTAATCCCATGAAAAATATTTACTATTTGTTTTAATCATTTCCACCAATAGCTCATGTCAAGAGGGTTCCAATCCAACATTAATATTCAAGGCCTTCCCATGAAAAATTTCAATGGATTTGATTTGACTTTCTAAGGCATCAGATAAAATGATTAGTTTCATTTGTTTAGCCAATTCAGTAGGTGAACATTTTTCCAGAAATTTATTCTTTAGAATTATATTGATTAATGGATTATTGTTGATGTGTGGATGTGTTAGATAAATGAAAATTAAGTCATACTCATTATGTTCTTTAAAATTGGAACTCGATGAATGGTCAAAATAGGTTGAATAGATTCGTCATCACTATCTTAGAACCACAAAAGATTTTTTGTATCAAAGAAAGGTTTAGATATAGGGAAGAGAGATAGTATCTAAGTAAAATTTCCATGGGATATGGTCATATCCCCATACCTACAACTAATGTAGGCATTTGTTATGGCTAACCAAGGTCTTCTAACAATTAATTGGCAGCCTCCTATAGTTTCCTTGGGTTGGAGGATCATGAAATCGACTGGATATTCCCATGAATCTATTGAGAAGAAAATATCCTCTAACACTCCTTTAAGTTTTATAGTGGATCTATCAATCAACCATTTAGAAAATAGTTGGGGTTGGTCGAAGACTAAGTAGCCCTAGTTTTTCCAAGGTTTCTTTGGTCATAACATTAATAATTTCCCCTAAATATATCGAAGTGTTAGATATAGGAGTGTTATTTATATACATTGTAATGAAGGGAGTTCTTGGATCACCATATTGTGTTGTAAAGACCTTACCCATCATTAAATGAGCAAGTTTCCCAACTACTTTTACAGTTTTGGGATGTTTTCTCTTTTTTCCTGGATTTTTCAAACAAATTTATCAAACAATCTTTTCATAAATAGAAACATCCTTGATATCTTCAAACAATGGAATATTTACACAGACATTTCTCAATTACCCAAACAATTCAAATTCCAGCTGCATAAGGGGTTTTTCAAGCATATCCTTTCTGGATAAGGAATAGATTTGGACTCTTTTTCAGGATATCGTTCGGAATGAGAAGAAGGTATTAGTGGCTTGGGTAAGTTATCTTCCTCATATTGTTCTTTAATAATGGGAGAGGTTTGATTTCAAATAACTTTCCCAGAGCACAAATGGATGTCTTAACAGTCCACAACTAAAAGGGGATAGGTAGGAAAAGGAGGAAATTTAGTATTATAGGTGGGTTGAACTATTTTATTATTATTTGGATTTGGAATAAGTTTGGGAGGAAAATGAGGTCTCTGTTGAGTTTGAGTTGGTTGATTGGAAGGGAATTGAATTTGTTGTGGGTATGCTTGAGGAGACATCATATTCCCAAAGGATTAGGGTCCTCTCTGTCCCAAATTCCACCCTTTCCCTTGGACCTAAGGAGGCCATTGTATCCATGACATAGGAGGGTACCATCCAAAAGGGAAATTAAAATTCTAGGGAGGATCGAGAGGTGTGGATGTTCGAGGAGGCCAGGGTTTATTATGGGTTACAAAATAAATTTGTTGAGTCTCCCCATCCACCTCTTGGAACATTTCTTTAAGTCTGGGAAAAGAAGGGCATTCCTAAGTGGAATGATTTTTTCCACAAATACCACATACCTATACATTATTCAAATTACTTTCTCTAAGCTAATGTGTTTTCTAACATTTGGAACAAAATATAGCTAGGGATAGCTTAGCTTCTTCCTTCTTTCTTTTAGCTTGCAATGTGTCCAATTGTTAATTGAGTGTACTTAGAAAATCAGTTTTACAATTGTCTTAAATATTCCCTAGTTCAGCATTAGTCATTATTTTTCCACCTAATCTACTGATTTGTGATAAAATGCATCGATAATTGTTCCCATATTTTTCACTTCCTCTGGAATACTATAAACATAATTAACAAATTTCCACATATGTTAATTTAGAAACATCTCCTGCACCCATTAAATTCAAGGTCTTGAATACAATCCTCTCATATCCCCTTAACAAAGAGAATACATAAAGTTTCAGGATTGAGGGAGTTTTGATTAGTTATTTGTGAAGTATATTGGAATCTCTCCACATAGTCTTCCAGATTTTTGTCATCTGCCTAAGACATTTTAAAAACTTCCCTCTTAATGTCCCTAACTTTGAAATATTCTTGGTATTTACTCAAAATTTTCTTTTTCATATCACCCCAAGATTGGATAGTGTTTCCCCCTAATCCCATAAACCATCAAAGGGTTGCATATTTAAATGTGGAAGGAAAAGGTTTTAAGTTTTGGGCATATATGGAGTAATCATAACTTCGACAGAGAACATCAAAATCAAATAGAATAGTGTCAAGCTATTCCTTGGATAGGCCATGAAATTTTGGATATGTAGAAAGAGGAATATTTTTATTTGTACTATGGCACCGAGATTTTAAATGGGAAATTCAAAAGTCATGGGTTTTGGTTTTCGTTTAAGTCAGTTAAGTTCTTCATCTCCCATCTTTTCTTCTGGTATAGTTTGAGGATTTTGAATTTTATTAGATCCTATAGAAACTTCAAATTACTCTTAAAAAGGGGATTCTTCCTTTCTTGGTGTCTCCCCTCTTAATGGTGTGCTTATAGTACTACGGGAAAAAGTTACCTTTGGAGGATTCCCTTTGGGGCTTTCCAGCGTGTTATCATGAGTAGTCCCCACCATACAACATGTTGGGGTTTTAAAATACTTTTTCTTTATCCTATCTATGATGTTTTGAATGAATTTATCATGATATAATTTAAAGGAAAAGAGTGCCTAGATTACTGAAAGGAATAATTTTGACTCCTTTGGTTACTTCTAGCCCTAATATCCTTTGGATTATTTATGTGAAATGTCTTGACTCCTTGAATGCCTTTCCAGCAATGGTTCCAAAAATGATGAGTGTTTTTACTGATTGTAAATATTGTTAGTTATACATTGTCTTTTAATTTCAACCAGATTAGTAGACTTGTGAGGCCCTTGGTGCAGTATGCACAAGTGACAAGACTTTTTGCTTATTAAATAACTTATACTAAACACATAGTGATGGTGGTTCCATTTAAAAAGGTCCTACTTCTAAATGCTCAGCTTGATGGCATCTCAATTACCTAAAGATCTTTAATGGGCAAGCTCAATGTAGCTTAAGAGTTATAACAGTGATGAATAATATTTTAATTATTGGTTTCGTAGCAAACTAATATTTTATGATTATTTTTAAAATGATACTAATCACCAAACCCTTTGTAAACAAATCAAAAGAAAACTATTAAAATAATTTGCAAGGAAATTAAACTACACTATCACATAAAACATATCAAAAATCAAAATAATGGAAATACACACCATACACATGTAAATCAAGAGTTGAATATCATGAATCTATTGGCAAAGAGTGACAATTGAGTTATTCAAATCTCGTTAAAACTATAACGATCCCTATGCAATTAAAAACTATGCAAATGGGACAAATATAGCAAAGAAAATCAAACAAAAATTTTATGGCACATTACCACACCTTGAGCAGGCCCAAGTAAGGGTTCGGTTCCTACCTCTGATCTTTAACGATTCAGCATAGAGTGATAGAAAATAAATGAAATATCACCACATACCAGAGCTTGAAACACAAATATCATATTGAACCTTCATCGATCACCCAAACACAATAAATTTGATATTATATTTCAGAGAAAAATTATAGCAATAGTAGTATTCTACACTCTAAGCACTTTCTCCTTTATATAAAGTTTACAAAATAACAAATAGGCATGCCAAGGGTATGACCTTATCAACACTAACTAATTTAAAAATAAACTAAGTAAATCATTACAGTTATGCTTCAGCTTTTAGTCTTGGTTAAACCAACCCTTACTAATTTCATCTTTGAGAGATACATACTATAAAAAATTCAACAACTTCTAGATCACATACTTAACACTTTTTAAAACAAATAATCTTTGCAACCTATGAAGGGTCAAGAATGAGTATCTCAAGGTGCTATATTTTTCACCAGATAACCACTTCCCAGAAATAGACTAGAGCCCATACCAGATTTCGTTACGAGGTCTAACAATGGAATTTCTACCTTGAGACCTTTGTAAAATTATCAATAAGATTGCTTCTAAATATAACTTTTTATGTTGCAACTTGTGCACCTGATTGAAGTTGTGAGCACATCCTTTTGAAATTCAAACATGCTTATGAATATGTCTAGTTGGAATTTGATTGTAACTAAGGCCTACGATAAAAAAAAATTTAAAATAATATATTGTCAACGTGTTATTAAACAATTGTTTGTTGTTCAAAACGGCAATTCATGTAGATTTTACAATTAACAATATGTCGATACACAACCAAGGCATATAAGATCATATATAATCCTGAAATCAAACACTTCAATGTTTGAATCAGTAGCCCAAACCACTTGTTTTAAACCACACACAACATATATAATATAATCTTATTTAAACCAAACACACCCATATGCTACTTTATGTCAATATTTTTAGTTATTTCGTTCCAAACAAAAGAGTCTAGGTATGAAAACAAACACAAGTATACATGTGGTGAAATATAGGGTTTGGACAGATTAGGGGTGAAAATGATAAGGTTTCATTGGAAAAATTGGGTGGTTCAAGAACTAAAATACTGTCATAGGAGGAACTCAACAAATATGATCTAGAAATAAAGCCTATAAAGATTATTTAAGGATAGAATATTTGTAAGATAACAATGGAATCTAAACAATCACAAATAGAAGAGTAAAGATAGGAAAATAAAGTTGAAGTAAGGGCATTACAGAAATATATTACAATCCTATTTCAACTGATTATTTGTAGAATTGTTTAAAATACTATTTGAGTCATGGTGTTGACCCATATTATTTGAACTTTTAAATGATGAGAGCTTTAATATTAAAACTTGCACAATACCAACTTATTAATGAGTTGTTTTCTCTTAAAACCTATGAAATTATGTTGAGAAAGTTCTAATAGAAGTATACAATGGTCCAACGAGGAAATTTCAGTGGTGATACAACTTCCCACAAAGTATTACATGTTGTTAACTACTAGTGACTTTGTTTAAATATGCTCATATTTCTGTTAGAAAGTGTAAGATTTGTTCAATATCTACAATAAGAGAAAATAAGCATGTTTTTCCTTTGCAACCAATGGCTATTGAAAGTCCATTTCAATAGTGGGGACTTTATATTATTGGAATGATTACTCCAAATTCTTCCCAAATTCACAATAAATCCTTACTACCAAAAGCTATTTTATGAGATGCACAAAGGTGATTCCTCTCAAAACTGTAAATGAAAATTAGATGACTCTTTCTTAGAACAAAATATCATCGTTAGTTTGGAATTCTTGATTCTTTTGTCTTTGATAACAAATATTACTTTCCATCCTTGAAATTAACTAAGATTTAACTATTATCTTCAAGGAAATGATCTAGTGGAATGAATTGATAATAATATCATTAGAATAATTAAAAGTATTATTAATTAAAAGCAACAAAATTGTCATAAATATTTATCCAATCCTTTTTGAGAAAATCTTGTTACTCCCAAAGTAGCATTGGGTAACTCACCATTCTTCCTTGCCTATGGAAAGGAAGCCATTGTTACCCCTAATTTTTTTCTACCATCTTTGTAACTTAATCAAATTGTTAAAAATGATGCTAAGCCAACAATTTAAAATGACTCAAACCTTTACTAAAATTGGAAGAAGAATGAGAGATGGTAAAGAAAAAAAATTACATCAACATATCATTAAAACCTATTTTACCTATTTTGAAAAACCTTTAGTTAATAATAAGGATTTAAATACCGATGATTTAGTTCTAAAGTGGGACAAAGAAATCAAGTTAAAGGAAAACAAACAAAAGTGGGACAAAGAAATCAAGTTAAAAGAAAACAAACAAAATTCCAACATATATTGTTAGGCCCATTTCAAATATCTCAAAATATTAGTCCCTTAATTTTTGTTCACATTCGCCTAAATGCTTAGTGCCATCATCCAAGTTTTTCTGCATCATTTGTTTTAAATGATATTTTTTATTATGTTGATAACACCATCCTCTAGATTTGTACTTGGTGTTATGATTTGCGTACTACCTTTAGAACTTTTAATATGATGGTTAGAGCTAACACTAGTTTCTTCATTATAAAAAACTTTAGATTTCCTCCTTTTATGATTCAAAAGAATTTTATATAAATCAACCATATCTTCATAATTAACATAGATGGAATCATCCTTAGTCATAACTCTTTTGTGTTCTCTTGTTTCTTATTCTTTTGAACAAAAGTGGTAACCTCATTGACACCAACTCCAATATTATTTTCGTTTGGAATTTTTACATATTGAGATGTTATTGTGCTGACCTTATTAGACATATGTTTTTTCTTTCCTAGTTTTTTTTCATGCTTATCTACTCTCGTAGCTTTATCTTTCATCACTCTTTTTTCACATTTTTTGCCTTGTCAATAGGAAGGCATTGGTGACTTACATGATATCTGTATTTGCATACTAAATCCCCTCTAACATATTGAAAGTCACATACCAAAATTATGCAAAATAAAATTTGACATTTTAGTGTTAAATAAGTTTTATACATATTGAAAGTCACATACCAAAATTATGCAAAATAAAATTTGACATTTTAGTGTTAAATAAGTTTTAAAAATTTATATCATGATACTCATATTAACACATGATACATGAATAAGAATAAACAAACTTACGTTTCCTTCTCGATGTCTTGCATGACATATGCACATATTTCTATAAAACCTTTTTTCATGTTATAATTTATTTTTGAAACAATATTTAATCCTATTATATGTCTTAGCTTCTTTTGTGAGTGCATAAACCACTTTCGTACCAAGCACGAAACATATATCTTGTACCAAGCCAAACACATGATAATTTGTTTGGACATGTTCAAACTTAGAAAAATAAAAATAAATTCATTCTATACTTTTGCTTCATTTATCCTTGACATATAAGGAATACTCCATTTTATTTTCCTAGGCAAGTGTTCTTTAGTAGGCCAACATTCCATATTTATAGGCAACTTTGAATTTTAATCTGACCATTACCTCAATTTTCTGATCTTAAATGCCTCTTTGGTGGTAGATCTCCAAATATTTTCGCCATAATTATTGCCTACCCACTCCCCCTAACAGGATTTTTGCTATCCAATCATGAACAGTGACTCTGACGGCTATTGTTGGACCTGTTGTGCGACACCACCCCCTATGGTGCATCTCGTCCAACGCATGTTCTTATGTCGCACTACTTTTATTTGTCACGTAACCACTTTATTGTATTTTCTTCCACTTTGGATAGTGTAGTTTATAGTCCCTCTCTCCCTTGCAACTGCCTAGAGTGCCAAGACTATCCTGCGACTATGTAGTCATTGTGTGGGGCTAGGATCCCCTGTATACAGCTTCAACCAGCTTCCATTCACTCTTCCAGGGAATGGCTCCCCATTTAGCTTCGTGCTCTGAACTACGCCACTATCTGTGATCTCCTTAACAACATATGGCCCTAACCAATGCATTTGAAATTTCCCCGAAAACTTTGTGAAATTGTTGTCATATAGCAACACCAAATCATCCACCTTGAAAGTGCACAGCTTAATATGCCTATCATGCTAGGCTTTTTTTCATTCCTTTTGCACTTGCTGGTGAAATATTGCAAGAAAGTAATCTTCTTCTAGCTCTAGTAACGGTGCCAGCCATTCCTCCAAGGTCTCGTGATCCGCCATCTCTGTCAAAGTTGTAATGCACAGTATTGGCACAGTATACTCCATAGGAATTACCGCCTCAATCCCATAGACCAACCTAAATGGAGTTTGGTCTGTCAACTTCTTGTAGGTCATTCGATATGCCCATAGAACTATGGGTATGTGTATGTCCCAGTCATTCCTCTACATGTTGCAAATCTTTGTCAACGCATTCTCCAAAATCTTATTGAATTCTTCCACAGTACCATTGGCTTGGGAATGATAGAGTGTACTCTTTTGATGGTATACCTGGAATTCTTTAAGCATATCATTGATTGTTTCATTCAGAAAATGTGTACCCCTATCACTCATCAATACCTTAGGGAATCCAAATTGTGTTAAGACATATTTGAACACAAACTTTGCAACAGTGGAGGCAGAACAATCCCTCACTGGTTATGCTTCTTCCTATCTCGTTAAGTACTCTATTGCAGTAATAATATACAGCGTGCCCATCTTCTTTCCTGGTGGTTTTATCAATCCTATAAAATCAATGGCCCACTTATCAAATACTTGCAATGACACCTGAGGGTTTAGGGGAAATTCATCTCTTCGCGAAGGCTTTCTCGTCCTTTGGCAAGCATCATACGCCTTAGAATCCTTGTGTAATGTCAGCCACCATAAACCTGTGAGCAAAATCTTATGTGCAGTTGCTTTTCCTGCACAGTGTCCTCCCGTCACTCCTCCATGTGCTTTGGTGAGTATAGTAGTGCGCTCAAACTCTAGAACATACCTTCGCAGTATTTCATATGTTCCCATCTTATAAAAGTGACCCAAAATCATCGAAAAATTTGCAGAGCGGACCACTAATTCCTTATTTTGCTGAGTGGAATACCCTTTTGGAGCTATAACTGTGGTTAAAAACTAAATGATATCAACAAAATGGTCATCTGCAATGCTCACAGCAAAATTCTAGACATCTAGCAACCCTTCCTCCAAACTATTTGGTTCTTCGCCCATTTCAATCCTTGATAGGTGGTCTGGTCTTGTATTCAACCTTCCAAGTTTCACAATTACCTCAAAGTCATACTCCTGAAACAACAATAACCATTGGCAGATCCCCCCCCCCAACGCAGCCTTATTGACTAGGTGCTTCAGCGTGGATTGATCTATATACATTTTAAAATATGTTCCTCACAAATAATGTCGAAAATTTTACAGTGCGTAGACCATCGCCAACCCTTCACACTCTATAGTGGAATAATTCTTCTCAGTATTTGATAAGTTTCTACTCGCGAGAGCTATCGGATGATCAATTTCTCCTTCTTTTGCCTAGGTCAATACCACTCCTAGCACAATGCAAGAGGCATCTACATTCACATGAAATTCTTGCTTCCAATCGGAGGACATCAAGATCAATGCAATCACCATCTTCTCTTTCAATACATCCAAACTTTGTTGGCATTCTTTATGCCAAAATAACATCGCATCTTTCTTCAATAACTTTTCTATCAGCGTGGTTATCTGAGCATAAGCCTTGATAAACTTTCTATAATACCCAGTGTGCCCCAATGGCACGCATGGCTTCTTTACATTCCTAGGAGCTTCCAAATTCACAATCACAACTAGCTTCATAGGGTCCACCATCAATCCCTACTTACATACTACATGACCAAGCAATATTCAGCGCGATCGGATATATGCGACATGTATCTAGCGTAAAGCATAGACTTGCAACATGGCTCTTCACCAACCCGAACACAGTCCAATCATCAAAATAAACCTCCAAAAATTTATGAATAAACTCCTTAAACACTGTGATTACTACCCGGGAGAAGATTGCAGGTGTATTCTTCAGTCTGAATGGCATTACTGTATATTGAAAGAAAGCCCACTCCATCGCGAAGGTTGTCTTTATTCGATCTTCTGGCATGATATTTATTTGATGGTATCCTAAAAATCCATTAGTAAATGAATAAGCTTCATGTGCGCCAACATTCTCTAATACTTCATGGTGTCGGAAACGGATCATGTACACATGCATCGTTTAGTTTACTTAGGTCTACGCATATCCTAATTTTGCCTTTCTGTTTATTTTCTTGGATAACCATCAGACTTACCCAATCAGATTCCTCTATTGGCTCAATAATTTTGGCTTCCAGCATTTGATCAAACTCTTGGCACCCCTTTTATTTATACTTCGGATTGAGCTGATACGGTCGTTGTTTGACGGGCTTCACGTCAGGTTTCAAAGTGATTTTCATTACACCCAAATCTCCTACGATCCCCTTTAGATCCAAGAATTTTGTTGGGAAAAAATCTTGGTATTAGTGCAGCATTTCAGCCAAATTATCGATTGTATCTTTGTCCCAAAAGTCTCATATCTTCTCGAACTTAGGCTCCACTTCAGATCCAATATTTACTTGTCTAGTTTTCAAAGGCTCTGATATATCTGGGTTCTCAGTTGTCATTCCTTTGACTTCACATTGTCCTTCTATCTTTGGCATGTTAATATTCTGCGGGTCTTCTTCTTCCTCCTCAACAGTCACATTGTAACATTCCAACACATGGCACAGTTGCGTACTCCAATCTGACTGAGTCCATTATACTAGTTCCTTAGGCATTCTGAATATAGCTGCTCTTATCTCTTGGAGCGCTTCATCAATGCATTCAAACCCATCCTCAAAGATGAAATTCCATAAGAAACTCTCGCTTAATATGTTCCATTCAATTGTCCCATGGCTAAGCTTTGTTTCCAAATATAAGTTCATTGGGATTATATCTAAGGTATGACAGAAAATGCGCACCCATTCTGGTTGTGGCTCTGTTATTGGGAAATATAGTGTCCACTTAGAGCTACTAGTCCCACTAATATTGGTAGCTATCTTAGAAACAAACAAACTAAAACTACTTTCACTTTCCTTTATGAGAAGTAGATAAGAGGGGAACAAAGGACACCAACCTCAGTGTTGCGCTTGGTTCCTCTCTTTTCTAATAGATCTTTGTCACTTCTTCTTTGTCTACCCAGCTTTAAAGAGCACCTGTGGAATCAAAGCAGCATAATACTATCGAAGAACAGAGATCTACAATAATAAGCAATACAGGACCATATATGTATTGACCACACCAATGCATATATCATTAAACATACAAGAATGTTGAGGAAAACTTGAATAACTTTATTAATATCAAGAATAGCAAAGAGGATTACAACCAATTGTTCTGACCCAGCATCATCTTCCAGCATGAAAGCCCTTCTTCACCTCGTGTAAAGCTTAGATCACCCAACACTATGATGTTGCACCAGGAAACCAACAGCATTTCCTTACAAGATACAAGATTCCAGCCTTTGGATCTTTGTGATGAGGGATCCATATATAGATGATTGTAGGGGGGTGAGTCATCTTCTAGGATTTTGATTAGTGTCCTCCCTCTAATAGTTCTTGATTCCACTTGGAGATTGATGATCCCTTACTCATCCCTGGGCGAATTTAGAGAGGCAAGTGTCAGAGGAGAAGTTTCTGGAAGATTCCATGATCCTCCACCTGGAAAACTGTCCCTGCCATTTGTCCATTCTCACCCATCGCACCCTATAGAACGGCTTTCTAGTATGCATCACACTCTTTACACTGAGCAGGTGAAATGCATCACACCCTCTGCATTGGGCATTCTGTATGGTCCAGTTTTGACCAATTCTGAGCAGTTTTCTGTGGAGAACTTCTGGGAGATGATGTAATCAGTTGACCTTGTTCTTTTAGGGTGTGAAGCAACACTTTTAGGGACCTAGGAGCCCTTGGTTTATGGACATTTATGATTGGGGTTGCAGTGCCCAAAAATGTCTATAACAAGCTCCATTCCCCAAGCCTTAGTCCATTGCGCCAAATGATCACAAGGATCATCCTTCCCATTGTACTTATCAGTCATCCTAGTATTAACATATCCAAACCTCAATTTCATCATCTTTCTATATTCCTTCCAACCCACAAAACTCTCCTTGTGCATACCCCACTAGTGAGCAAGTGTAGCGTGCAGTGTCAATTCAAGTGCTTCTAAGCGATGTTCTTCGGGTACTTTCCTTTCAAATTCATCTAGAGACAGATCAACATCAGTCAAACCATCATAATGTGGAAGTTTCCATACCTCAGTTGAGACACGCCATAGTGATTTGGTCATCATATTGCAACGCAGCGTAGATACTTCATGCAACTGATTCTACCAATGCTTGAGTTCTTCATCCAAGTCTAGGGTGCAGGAACTATCCCTATCCCACGCAATTCATCCATTGGCCATAGGATTGATCCAATATTCGTCTCACACTATGATCTTGTATATTTGATCCAAATCATCGTCATCCTCCACAAAGTGATGAACAAGTTCAATATAATGTGCTCCCTTAGTAGGGTCTAATGGCAATACAACCCTAAGTGCCTTTCTTTCAAAAGTCATTTTCCGCTTCTTCAAGTTGATTATTGCATCCATATCAAAAGCCCAGTTAATTCCCAATAACGTGGGGTATTGGTTACTATCATCCACTATTTCAATCACCTCAAACTCAGTCAGCGCACTCGCACCCTCGATGTCTACCGTTACACCATATAAGTGCCCCATCAGAATAATCTATTGTTGATTAGCTATGTGTAGCTGAATAGGAGACCACTGCAACGTAGGTCACCCCTGTTAGATTCCTATACTAATAGGTTTCATTTTTCATGATTGACTGGAGAAATGCCAAATATGTTCATCCTTTCCATGCTGCAAAGGTTCCATATTTTGTAGAATTTCACTATGTACAAGTGGTTGACTCTTGCCACAATTGATGAATGGATACACAGTCTAATCCTAGCTAGATCATGTTTGAATTTACTTGTCTTAGAATAGAGAATAAAGGTCTGCACAAATAGTTCAAGCTTGGCAGACAAGTAGTTAAGTAGAGAAGCAAAGGGTCTCAACAGCGTAATCTGAGCCCTTGAAGAGATAAGGGTAGACTTAGATAGGAGGGCAACTAAAAGAAAAGAGAAGAATCGGGGTTTGCTAGTTCAAATGCACCCAATGAAAATGAAGAAAAAATGTTAGGTGTACTAGGCTGGGTAGGCATTTTTGATGTTGTAGAAGCAGGCTTATGGGCAATTTGGTCCTATTGCAACAGGTTTCATCTCATAAATATCATAAGGTGCTATGGCAAGGTGGTTACAAAATAAATGGAGCATGACTAATTTCCCTCTTCATTTTTCCAAAGAACACTTACTAACATCCCCTCAAGGACAATGAGATCTGCTCACTACCCTTGGTCCACCTCATTTCATGGAAAAAACTAAGTGAAACTGTGTTTTCACCTAGGCAAAACAAGCCACATTTCTTGTGTAAAAAATCTTTATTCCATTTTGCCAAAGTTTCCTAAACTTCATAACTTGGTATCCTTTCGTTCCCACCCATGCCTGAGTTTTTACTCTATAAACTTAGCCTAAATTCATACATATCCATTCCACATAGTCATATTAACCTACTAACACTATTATATAGCTCCTATGTATATTCCATTCCACATAGTCATATTAACCTACTAACACTATTATATAGCTCCTATAGAATTTGAAGAAAAAACATTGTGTTACCCACCATAACCTCTATCTTGGCAAAATTCACCATAAATCCACACACTGAGCTAAAATTGAGCTCGTTCGGCCTTGCAAATTCTCCTAGAAACCCCGAAAACTGCCTTTTGCCCGCAATTGTCGCCCATTGTGCCAAAGAAGCCCACAAGTTCTGTCTCTCCATCTAATTCCTATCCACGGAGCTAAATACAAACCAACAAGCCAATTTCACGGTGAAATTCCTGAAGAAAATCCACAGAGCTATTGTTTTGCTTGTTTTGCTTACACAGAGCCAAAAAATTCCAATTTTAAAAGTAAAAGAATTGAGCTATGGAAGGTCCAGTAGCCTTGAATATCAATCCTCTTAATTCACTCCACAAGGAATTGGAACGTCTGCCCTTAGCTGATAAATACTATCTAATCCAAGACTTAGTAGGCTACCAAAACCATCTGCAGGTAGTTTGTGAACTCAGAAACAGTTACCTAAGCCAAAATGATGTTTATGGCAAATGGGAATCAAATTTACCCATAGACTACCTCCCCTCTGTCAATATTTTCCCTGAGATAATTCACCTCTGTTGTGAGAACTATGAGCCAACTAAAAGGGAAGTTAAGACTCCATCTGGAACTACCCTCTTTCATATTACTCCTGACTCCATAAATCAAATGTTGAACTTCAAACCAACCCAGCTCCAGTTTCCTCTTACTATGAAATTCTTGCTTGATGAAGGTCCCAAACTCTCCAGCTCAGAGATAACCAGAATTGCCCAAGTATTTATGAGAGCAGATCACCAGCCTAAGGAGCCACCTCCTTTTCACTATGCATCTTTCAATGAAGTGGGTAGATTAGTTGTTGATATGATATCTTTTGTTCTGGGGTTCAAGACAAGTGAACATATTGATGAAACTATTTTGGTTTTAATGTCTATATTTACCCCAGGGCAACCCCCTGCTGTCAAATACAACTATGCCAAATTTATTGCCAACAAGATACATGACCAATTGTTGAATCTAGACAGGGAGGGAATCTTTAAATATTCATCCTATATCTATCATCTGTTCTTATATTATCATCCAGATATTTTCCAATTCCCCATTAGAAAATTGGACCATAAAAGGGAAAAGAGGTCTATGATTTTTTGGACCTCAATCTTTCATGAAGTCTGCAGCTCTCCCTACTCTTATTGTGAGTTTATTGATATGTTTGTATACCCAATCTCTTCTCTCTTGATGAGAACTCCTCCTCCTAGACTGACATATGATATGCAAAAGATACTACAGCTCTCCAAAAACTATAAAATATGTGACTGGTACTTTTACCAGAATCACACTATCCTCAAGATATATGGCTGTGAGTTATGCCCCTACAGGCTGCCAAGATATGTGCCAATGAGACTGTTTGCCTTGGAATATTTTAGGCAATTCATCAATTCCAATTTGACTCACTTCCATAGCACAAATAAAAAGGCCCAATTAAAACTGAGAGACTAGTTAGGCCCCTATGTCATGAACAACAAAGAGGGATGGAAGGATGCTAATGAAATATTGGGTCAAACACTCAGACTCAAGAGAAGATTTTGGTGGGTACCCTATGACCCAAACGGCTTTATCAATGCAAGAAGGATAAAATATAGGCTGGCACCCTATGAACATTATAGCATCCTTGAAATAGAACAGTTTTCCAACCAAGATGAGTGGGTGGAGGGCACACTAGTTGAAGAGCTCACTGAGGAAGAGAAAATGGAACAAACTATGAAAAATCTGGAAAAAACTCTTGACTTAGATTCTTTTGGGCAGGTGTCATTCAAAAAACCACAGCAAACTGGGGAAGGCTCATCAATTGCTACAACTTCACAACAAGTTGCCCAAGAAAGGACTACACCAACAGCAGGGACAGCAAAGGGCAAGGAGATAGTAGTCACAGAGCAAGAAACAATGGAAGAACAGCCAACTACCTCAAAGGAACACAGTCAAGGGCAAGCCCCTTCACTACAGGCAGAAGCACCAGAAGTACCAGCACTACAGACTCCTCTTCCTGAGGAAAGAAGTAAGAAAAGAGACTGAGAAGAGACCACACCTACAAGTGGGTCAACAGAAAAGCAAGAGGCCAAAAGACAAAGGGTAGATTCTCTACCTGAAGAGGACATTGTGGAAGAAATCACAGAAATCACAAGAGGAGAGATGGCCATCAGCCAACAGACATCCACTAGCTCTCACAGGCAAGAAGTGAAGAGGCATCATGGGATGGAAGTTTCCTCCTCAAGGTCGCAAACTAAGAAACGATCTGACATCAAACAAAAATTCATGGAGATTAAGGCCCAAAATGAGTCATTGAGAATTCAGCTATATGATCAGTTTCTCAAAATGACACCCTCCAAACAGCAAAGACTAATGGTATCTTATGACATTAAGGAGGAGAAGATGATTTTAACTCATTTTAAGCCTAAGGTTCAGCAACCACAGTCTGCAGCTGACTACATAAGGACCAATTTAGAGGTCCTTGCCAAAGATATACACCCAATGGACCAAATAGAATTTCACAAACAAACGGGTGAAATGGTCTATGCTACATTGGCAGAAAAAGCAATGTTGGCCCACCAATTGAAAGAGTCATTAAGTAATACATCTTCTCAATTGGATTTGGAGAAGATCTCTTCTTTAGCCAAAGACAACAGAATAAAGACTCTGGAAGAAATAATTATTGAGCTGGGACATGATCCCAAGGATGCTAAGGGCATCAAAGCACTGATAAAGAAGAAGGAGGAAGATATTTCTTCCCTTAGAAAGCAATTGAAGCTGCTTGTCACCATGCATCCACAAACAACAGAACTTGCACAAGAAAAAGCAGAAGAGGATGTAATGGATTTGCTAATGAGGATGAATCAGAGGCTAATTCAAATAGAGCAAGAGTTGGAGAAAGAATTGCAAGACAAGCTGGGAGAGTCGACCTCCCAGCCACCTGAAACAGCTCCAACAATTATCTATGCTCCCCCCACAGTCACAGTAGCAATCCCTCCCACTGAGCCAACATCAACAATAGGTATAGCAGCTACAGATGCTTCAACAACAACAACAACAGAGCCAGAGACCAGCATGAGGATGGAAGAAATGATGAAAGCAGTGAAAGAGCTAGAAGCTCAAATGTCAGAGCTCAAAGAGGCAAAAGAAAGACTAGCCAAGCTAGAGGTGAGCTATGACAAGTCAAAAATAACAGTGGCAGAGAAAACCAGAGAGGTGAAGGCCCTGGAGAACAAGGTGAAATCATTGGAAAAGGATCTCACCTTGCATAAACCTCTAGCAGACATTAAAATGATTGTGTGGACCAAGATTGGCCAGTCTATTACTAACCAGTGGCAATCAATTCAAACAATCCATGAACAAATTGAATTGATAGAAAGGGCCCAAGTGGAAATTCAAAGGGCCAGGGCATCATTGGGAAATATGCTTGAGCAGGCCAATAGATTGATCCATTTTTTGAATACCCATACTAAAGAATAGCTAGCAGCTTTGGAGATCTCGGACAGAACAAGCACCATTTTGACAGTAAAGAAGGTGCTAACAATGAGGAATTTTGTACAGACTTTGGAAAGGAAGTGCTAAGAGATGCAGATGGATATTAATGCCTTCACAGAGAAGTTCACAGTCTTGCAGCAGAAGGGTCTACCCAGTTTACTAACCAGCAATCAAATACTATTATCACATCAACAGTATGCTCACAGGGTAAACACTTATGTTACAAATCAAATCACTGCATCATCAAGCACTTCAGAAGACATAGGACCTCCCTCCGGACATAGTTTATATGACAAATTGAAAAATTTGTTTTATATTGAACATGAAATAAATCATGTTTTTAAAGTCAAGCCCAACTTTTACAGATATACTGAGGCTGATGAAACACTTGTAAAAATACAAAGACATCAGTTGCCTACAGACTAGTGGTGGCAAAGTATGCTGGAAATTTTACCTAGGTAATTTGGATCGTTTGTCTATCTACACTTGGTCAAATAACAAGACACGCATATATAGAGGAAGGAGGTCAAGCGAGGAATAGGACACGTTAAAGCCAAATCAAGAGCAGGTAAAAGGATTAGGACAGCAACGCGGGAATGCAAAGTAAAGACACAGCTACCAGTCGACTTCCTGAATTGAAAATTCAAAAATATCTTGTCAGTTAAAGCAGCTAGCACAACAATAGTTACTCCTACATTTATTTCTGCATTTATTCCTTTGTCAGAGTAGGTGAAGGAATTTATTGCTTCATATCTTATCCACAAGATATTTTGTAACTCTCTTTTTGTATAAATACCTCCCCAAGGAATGTATTTGGGGTTGGTGATTTTCCTCTTTGGACCACGTTGTAACTCTGATATTTTTTAATACAAAGGATGTTGAAGTGCACTGTTGCTGGACCGTCTGAATGTGGATTTGATGTTCTGGGCTCTGCTACAGAATTCTTGTGTCTTTCTATGGATCAATAAGTAGTTCTAAACTATGTTTTGTGTTTTCTATGTTTGCAAATTTCATATATGTTTCATAATCTTAGCAACAGGGAAAAAGAATAGCCCAGAACTTGTTTAAATACACTCTGTGTTCAATTCCTATTGTTATTTATGTTTTCTTCAGAATTAGGATAAACAGAAATTCTTATATGCTTCTGTTCCCACTAAATCTTTCACTTTGAAGATTGCCAAGGAATTCTTTACTGCTCCTTGATAATATTCATGCACTTTCCCTCTGCCATCATGATGAAATATTCTTGTCTGCCCTTCACCCACTGGCTTACATTCCATCAATTTCTAGATTCCAATATTGTTCCAAAATTGATTATCTTGCTGTGTAGTATTGCCCTTTATCACAGAAACACACTTAGTAGTCCATCTTCATAAACTCCATTTGCCCAATGGAATAAATTGTTTCAGACTTGCATCCCAGCTCTGTTTAAAATCACCATCAAACAAACTTAAAACAAAACTTTGCACATCATAACTAGCATAAAATACTTCGAAAACAAAGTTAAATTATAAAGAGAGAGCCCTCTCTGGATGCAGTTTGGCTATAAATTGCATCTAAAAGATTGGTTAGTGGTTACCTCGGCCATATTTCCTTTTCTCACAAGTTTTGGGGAACAACCTGAGTGATAACATCATTGGCGACTCCACTGGGGAACTGAATGAATGTTTGTTACTACTATCTAATCTCTAAAGCTACAGATGGAGTCTAAAGTTAGCCAAGCAACCTTTAAAACTGTCTTTGCTATGCAATCACAAGAGTAAATAAAAGCTACTTCAGTCTAACTCCAGTTTAGCTTTAGATTTTAAACAGTTGTCTCAAAGATTTGTTTGGCCATCCTTATTTCAAACCTACCTGAAGGAAAGCCCAACTCGTCCTACATTTCAAAATCCTCCTTCAAGGTATTGTCAAAACTTGTATCCTCTAAATATTCCCAGAAAATATCCAAAATATATACTTTAGAAGCTGGCTCCAAAGAAGAAAACTCGTTACACTAGGTCGAACCTAGACCCGAATCCTCCAACTATTTTTGACAATCCAAATTTGATTACTAAGAGCCTTAGGAAACCTGAAAATCAAGAGAGTTATGCTGATTCAAATCTTGAAACACCGCAGTAGAAACCTATTCAAACTCAACCTACTACAGTAAAATCTCAAGCCTTTCTTCCTATTGTTGTAGCTTCTTCCAGTTCACCTTTATCACTCCAAAATCTCTTTTCCACCCCTCCATCCAGAGCACTTATCTCAGCTGCTATCCCTGTGCTTCCAGTTGTCCCACATTTCCCTGCTAATATGGCAAATCGATATGCTCCCCTACAGTTGCTTGCCAATCCAGGGGCTATGCCACAGGATTAGCAGGGAAAAATTACCTATTTTGATGGTACTGACACTTACATTGCTCAACAACATACCAAGAAGATGACAAACTATTTTGAAAACTATGAGATTGATGATGATGTCAGGATGCAAATTTTTGTCCAGAGCTTAACTGGTGATGTAAGGACCTGGTTTAGGTCACTCCCTGCAAACACATTAGCTAATCCAGATGCCCTGTATCAGACTTTCCTGAACAGGTGGGAAAAGAAAAAAGACCCTTTACACATCTTAACAGAATATGAGAACTTGAAGAGAGGCCCACAGGAAAGTGTCCAAGATTATTGTGCCAAATTCAACAATACCTACCTTGCTATTCCAATAAATCTTAGACCACCACCAGACTTAGCATTGATCAAATTCCCTGATGGATTTTACTCAGACATGGCTTACCAGCTTAGGGAGAGAGCTCCTCCTAGCCTTGAAGATATGTAGAGCATAGCTGTGAGCATTGAAGCCAATCTAATTTCTAAACGAAATCGAGCTAGATCTGAAAGAAGAACAACTTTCAAAGAAGAACCCTCTGCCTTTGAACAAAAAATTGATGCAATCATTAAAGGCATGGACAAGCTGGGAGATAGAGTGGAAACTATTGAGAGGAAATCTTCATGGGAAATCCAACCAAACAACAATGCAAGAAATCCAAACTTTAGAAAAAATCAAAACCCCAATGTAGGAAAAATTGGTCCAGACCAAAACATAAGGCCCCCCTTCCAAGAAAACTATGCAAAAGCCTCCACATCTAGTGAACCAACAGAGGAACCCCACATTAACCTAATGGGTCTCAATAGTGGCCAACCAATTTTCCTAACTCAAGAAGATCAAGAGGCTCATACTCTTAGTCAGTTTGAAATGAAATCAAGGGAATCCTTTGATTTTAAGCAAGGGTATGATACAGCTGTGTATGAAGTCCACAGGCAGTATAACTTGAGAAGTGGAGAATAGAAATCCCTGATGATCCCAAGCAGAAGACAATCAAGCAACCTACCAAAACCAAACTCAAGGACACTCATATACCAATTATCCTTAAATCAACTTCCAATCCAAATAGTCCAACAGTTGAAGATGTTTCAGACAAAGATAAATCAAAACAACACCCTACATCTATTTCTCCACTCAGAGAGATTGTAGAGGAACCCTTGGAAGATGGTGCGCAAGTAACTCCAGCTCATCATAACATTCTAGTAAAAGAGGCAGTTGTTGAAAACTTAGTTGAAAAACACAACCTTGCTGCCCAAAATGTCAAAATACAAACAGAAAAACCCTTTAATATGGAGGTTGAAATAAGTAAGTTAAAAGTATCCATCCCATTATTTGAACTAGCTAGGCATGAAGTTTTTAGAGAACAAATCAGCAGATCATTACAAATTTCACAAAACAAAGATTCAGTGGACATCCTTGATGATCAACCAAAACTTATATTTGGCCCTAAAGCAAATGGTAAATTAGTAGATGGAGGAGTTCCTCCCTTCTATGTAATTTTAAACATTCATGACAAGGTGCTTCACAATGCTATGTTTGATTCAGGAGCTTCCCATAATCTAATGCCAAAATCTGTCATGGAAAAGTTGGACCTAGATATCACAAGGCCATACAAAGACCTATTTTCCTTTGATTTCAGTCAAGTCCGGTGTCTAGGCTTAATCAAGGATCTGTGTATATCATTAGTCCAATATCTAGCCAAGACAATTCTCATGGATGTGGTGGTAGATGATATTCCACCCAAGTATGGAATGTTGTTATCTAGATCCTGGGATGCCAAGCTACAAGGATATTTGCAATTAGACATGTCTTATGCCACTATCTTAGTCTTCGTCCAGCCTAAGAGGCTATACCGAGAAACTTTGATGAAGTATAATCCGGACACATGCGCCATGATCCATCCTTCTTGTGCACCAATAATCCGGACACATGCGCCATGATCCATCCTTCTTGTGCACCAATACTACTAGAGCAAAGAAAGAACTTTGACTCGGTTGAATTATACCAGCCTCTAACATTTCTGCAACCATACGCTCAATTTCACTTTTTTGGACATAGGGATATCTGTACGGCCTGATGTTCGGAGGAACACTTCCTGGAATCAAATGAATAGCATGATCATGATCACGCATAGGTGGGAGACCTTTGGGAGTCTCAAATACCTTGGAATGATTGTCCAGGACTTTTAGGAGATTTGGGGAAATAGATGATTCTGATGTGGAAACATCTAGCGAGCATAATTGTGCAATTACACCTCTTTGCTCCTTTTTTAGAAGC
>APFE030957639.1:0-30752 GCA_000404065.3 Pinus taeda | reverse complement strand
CTACCTTGCTATTCCAATAAATCTTAGACCACCACCAGACTTAGCATTGATCAAATTCCCTGATGGATTTTACTCAGACATGGCTTACCAGCTTAGGGAGAGAGCTCCTCCTAGCCTTGAAGATATGTAGAGCATAGCTGTGAGCATTGAAACCAATCTAATTTCTAAACAAAATCGAGCTAGATCTGAAAGAAGAACAACTTTCAAAGAAGAACCCTCTGCCTTTGAACAAAAAATTGATGCAATCATTAAAGGCATGGACAAGCTGGGAGATAGAGTGGAAACTATTGAGAGGAAATCTTCATGGGAAATCCAACCAAACAACAATGCAAGAAATCCAAACTTTAGAAAAAATCAAAACCCCAATGTAGGAAAAATTGGTCCAGACCAAAACATAAGGCCCCCCTTCCAAGAAAACTATGCAAAAGCCTCCACATCTAGTGAACCAACAGAGGAACCCCACATTAACCTAATGGGTCTCAATAGTGGCCAACCAATTTTCCTAACTCAAGAAGATCACGAGGCTCATACTCTTAGTCAGTTTGAAATGAAATCAAGGGAATCCTTTGATTTTAAGCAAGGGTATGATACAACTGTGTATGAAGTCCACGGGCAGTATAACTTGAGAAGTGGAGAATAGAAATCCCTGATTATCCCAAGCAGAAGACAATCAAGCAACCTACCAAAACCAACCTCAAGGACTCTCATATACCAATTATCCTTAAATCAACTTCCAATCCAAATAGTCCAACAGTTGAAGATGTTTCAGACAAAGATAAATCAAAACAACACCCTACATCTGTTTCTCCACTCAGAGAGATTGTAGAGGAACCCTTGGAAGATGGTGCGCAAGTAACTCCAGCTCATCATAACATTCTAGTAAAAGAGGCAGTTGTTGAAAACTTAGTTGAAAAACACAACCTTGCTGCCCAAAATGTCAAAATACAAACAAAAAAACCCTTTAATATGGAGGTTGAAATAAGTAAGTTAAAAGTATCCATCCCATTATTTGAACTAGCTAGGCATGAAGTTTTTAGAGAACAAATCAGCAGATCATTACAAATTTCACAAAACAAAGATTCAGTGGACATCCTTGATGATCAACCAAAACTTATATTTGGCCCTAAAGCAAATGGTAAATTAGTAGATGGAGGAGTTCCTCCCTTCTATGTAATTTTAAACATTCATGACAAGGTGCTTCACAATGCTATGTTTGATTCAGGAGCTTCCCATAATCTAATGCCAAAATCTGTCATGGAAAAGTTGGACCTAGATATCACAAGGCCATACAAAGACCTATTTTCCTTTGATTCCAGTCAAGTCCGGTGTCTAAGCTTAATCAAGGATCTGTGTATGTCATTAGTCCAATATCTAGCCAAGACAATTCTCATGGATGTGGTGGTAGATGATATTCCACCCAAGTATGGAATGTTGTTATCTAGATCCTGGGGTGCCAAGCTACAAGGATATTTGCAATTAGACATGTCTTATGCCACTATCTTAGTCTTCGTCCAGCCTAAGAGGCTATACCGAGAAACTTTGATGAAGTATGTGGTAAGTAGTAAAGAAAAACCCCAAAACTTTCCCATTTATTCTATGCATTCAGACATGGACTCTTTTATCTTGTACAACACTGAGATTCAAACCGTAACTGATATTAAAATTGTGGCTTTAAGTCAAGATGAATTCCTAGACAAAGAATCCACAGTTCAGATTCAAGAAGTCTTGGAAAACAATAAATTCACAGTCACACATGAGGAATCCCATGAGACTAAAAATCCAACTAGGCTTGCTGAGCAAATTGAAAAAGCTCCTAATACCAGTTCAAATCAAGAAAACCTATGGTATCTAGAGTTTGATGGATCTGTTAATAAGCTAGGAGCAGGGGCAGGGGTTTGGATACACAATATGAAGGATGACCATGCTGAGGGACATGTATTTAGATTGAATTTCAGGTGCACTAACAACATGGCCGAATATGAAACCCTCCTCTTAGGGCTCAAAGTGATCAAAAACCTAGGTGCAACTCGAATATCAATTTTGGGAGATTCTAACCTCATCATTCAACAAATAAAGGGTAACTTCATTACAAATGATCTTAGGCTGAGATCATACAGAGTTGCTACAATGGAAATTCTCAACACCTTTCTTGAATCCCAATTGACCAAGATCCAAGGAATCAAAATATGCATGCTCATAGTCTAGCAACCTTTGCAAGCACTTGCAAATTGCCATTTAAGTCCAATCACCTGTTCACTACCAAAATCAAACACAGACCTGTTGTACCAAATAATGTCAAAAAATGGCAGGTGTTTGAAAATGACACACAAATCAACAATTTCCTGACTTTGAAAGAGGAGTTATCAAGCACAAAAATGGATTCCAACACAATAGATGAAAGAAATCAAATAGACAAAGTTGAAACACATATCTCTGCTGAAACAACAAACCAAATTCTACATCCCACTAAATTTACCAAAATAGATTTACAGGAACTTCATGAAAAAGAGGGTGAGGATGCAATTGCAGCAGAATGTGAAGTCATTGAGTTGAAGGATAATTTTCTACCTATGAGCCTCACTCCTTTAGAGGACATTTTTGACTCAAATGACATCTCTAGGAAACCTAAAATGCAGCCATTGAACACAGAAATTGAGGACTGTTATTTAGGAATTGCAGAAAATCCCAAAATGATAAAATTGTCCAAAGCTCTACCTCCTGACCAAAAACTCAAGTATATTGAACTATTCAAACAATTTCAAGATGTCTTTGCATGGAGTTATGAGGACCTAAAGTATTATGACACTGCAGTCATCCAACACACCATACCTCTCAAAGAAAACCAAAAACCTTTCAAAGAGAAACTTAGGAGGGTCAACCCTGTGCTGCTCCCTTTGAGTGAGAAAGAAGTTAAGAGAATGTATGAAGCTGGAATTATAGCTCCAATCAGATTTTTAGAATGGGTTTCAAATTTAGTGCCCACTAGAAGAAGACAGGGGAGATAAGGCTATGTGTTGATTTAAGAAATTTGAACAAAGTCTCTTTAAAGGATAATTACCCTTTGCCCAAATTGGATCACATTCTGTAGAGGTTAGTGGGTGCTTCAAGGATATCACTGTTAGATGGATTCTTAGGCTTCAATAAAATCATAATGCACCCGGATGACCAACATAAAACTGTTGTCACAACCCCTTGGGGGACATTCAAATATGTGAAAATGCCTTTTGGACTCAAGAATGCACGAGCAAATTTTCAAAGAGCAATGGATATAGATTTTTCTAAAGAAATCCATGACTTTTTAGTCATTTACTTAGATGACCTCATAGCTTTCTCCAAATCATATCAAGAACACCTAGATCATCTTAGGCAAGTATTCTTAATTTGCAAAAAAAATGGCCTAGAAGAAGGAAAATTATTGGGCCATATCATCTCTAAAGAAGGCATTAGAATTGATCCGGACAGAATACAAGCTATCTTACACGTCCCTCACCCTAGAAACATTAAAAAACTACAAGCCTTTTTGGGGAAGATCAACTTTCTAAGAAGATTCATACCAAATATGGTTGAGCTAATAAGGTTGTTGAACAACATGCTGAAAAAGGACTCCAAGGTTAAGTGGACAATAGAAGCTAAGGAAGCCTTTGAAGAAATCAAAAAAGCTTTGACTCAAACACCAGTCCTCACAAGCCCCAATTTTGACAAGGACTTTATCATATTCTCATTTGCATCAGAACATGCAATTGTTGTTTCCTTGCTTCAAAAGATGACTAGGGATGTGAAAAACCCATAGCCTTCTTCAGCAAAGCCCTTAGAGATGCTCCACTCAAATATCAAATCATGGAGAAACAAGCATATGCACTTGTAAAGGCCATCAAGGACTTTAGAGTTTACATCTTGTACTCTCATGTGATTGCTTATGTGCCCAACACTGTTGTTAAAGACATCTTGACTCAAGAAGGAATTGAAGGCAAAAGGGGCAAATGGATAGCTACCATACTAGAATATGACATTGAAATTAAACCAACAAAACTGATAAAAGGAAAAAGACTAGCTAAACTCATGACTGAAACTAACTTTCAGGCCCTTGACATAAATCAACTGGATAATGAGCAGGAGATGGCAACTCCACAGATTAATCAAGCCTTTTTACAATCACCCTGGTATGCTGACATATCTTTTGTATTATTAAACCTGCAAGCTCCTCTAGGATTATCCAGAACTAAGAATAGATTTTTGAAAATGAAAGCTTCCAAATTCTGCATTTTAGATCATGCTCTCTTTTGGAAAAATCATGAAGGTGTTTTATTAAACTGCTTAATCAAAGAAGAAACTGACAAAGTACTTAAAGAATTTCATGCAGGAGATTGTGGTGGACACTTGTATTGGAAATCAACTGCTGATAAGATCCTAAGGGCTGGATTTTATTGGCCCACCCTATTTACTGATGTGAAACAATATGTAACTTCTTGCCACAAATGCCAAATTTTTGAAGCCAAGAAAAAGTTGTTGCCTCTGCCCCTCAATCCCATTTCCACTGAAAAACCATTTCAACAATGGGGTTTATACTTCATTGGGGAAATCCACCCTTCATCCTCTAGCCAGCACAAATGGATTTTGACTGCTACAGACTATTTTACCAAGTGGATAGAGGCCATCCCTTGTAGGCAATCCAATGACTCAGTAATCATGTAATTCCTTGAGACCAACATCTTGTCTAGGTTTGGCTGCCCAGAGAAAATTATTACATATAATGTTGCTACCTTTAAGTCTAAGAGAATGATTAATTTCTGTCATAAATACCACATTACCTTTGGCCATTCTACAGCCTATTACCCTCAAGGTAATGGCCTAGCTGAATCCTCCAACAAGAGCTTGATCAACATCATTAAGAAACTCTTGGAGGAGAACAAGAAAAATTGGCATAAAAAGCTTGTAAATGCACTATGGGCAGATAGACTAACCACTAAGAGATCTATTGGGACTAGTCCCTATCAATTGGTTTATGGAATGGAGGCAGTGTTCCCTTCTTCTTTGGGAATCCCAGTGATAAAGTTGCTACAAGAGATATAGGCAGAATCTAATAATATTCAGAGAAGGATCAATCAAACTATTCAATTGCAGTAGACAAAAGAGGAGGTCTATCACAGAGCTCAAGTTCTACAAGAAAACCTTAAAAAGATATTTGATAAAAGAACCAAAGTAGAGGATTTTTTCATTGGGGATAAAGTGTTAAAGTGGGATTCCAGAAGAGAAGATAGGGGAAAACATGGAAAATTTGATTTCTTATGGAGAGGACCATTTATCATTCAGACTGTACAAGGAAACAACACCTACTTTTTGAAAAGCCTGGATGGTACAGAGGCAGATGATGGACCAGTCAATGGCAGAATGCTAAAGCATTATTTTGATCCACTTTGTTAAAAATACCAGCACTTTAATTTGTACATAATAGGGTTTACTTTCTGCAGTTTATTATAGCAATAGGATAGGGAATAGGTGACAGCAAAGTTTGTGGAAAGGACAAGGAATTGTGCCACCTGTGGGTACTGCATTTTAAGCCCATCAGAAGAAGCTAAAGAAGCAGACTTAGGAGCTGTGAAAATGATGAGAAATAATCAAACAGAGTACCCAAAATAGAGCTGCAATTATTGAAATGAGTTCATGAGAAATACAGACATTGCAGAGGAACCATTTTGCAAACAGCAAAGGAGAAATTTCATAATACAGCAAGAACTGAATACAAGGCCATCTGACATGTTGTTCTTGACTTTTCACTAGGAAAAGCCATCCCCAAGTGGAGCCACTATTAGCTTCCTATACCAATAGGTTTCATTTTTCATGATTGACTAGAGAAGTGCCAAATATGCTCATCCTTTCCATGCTGCAAAGGTTCCATATTTTGTAGAATTTCACTATGTACAGGTGGTTGACTCTTGCCACAGTTGATGAATGGCCAAACAGTCTAATCCTGGCTAGATCATGTTTGAATTTACTTGTCTTAGAATAGAGAATAAAGGTCTGCACAAACAGTTCAAGCTTGGTAGACAAGTAGTCAAGTAAAGAAGCAAAGGGTCTCAACAGCTTAATCTGAGCCCTGGAAGAGATAAGGGTAGACTCAGATAGGAGGGCAGCTAAAAGAAAAGAGAAGAATCAGGGTTTGCTAGTTCAAATGCACCCAATGAAAATGAAGAAAAAATGTTAGGTGTACTAGGCTGGGTAGGCAGTTTTGATGTTGTAGAAGCAGGCTTATGGGCAATTTGGTCCTATTGCAACAGGTTTCATCTCATAAATATCATAAGGTGTTATGGCAAGGTGGTTACAAAATAAGTGGAGCATGACTAATTTCCCTCTTCATTTTTCCAAAGAACACTTACTAACATCCCCTCAAGGACAATGAGATCTGCTCACTACCCTTGGTCCACCTCATTCCATGGAAAAAACTAAGTGAAACTGTGTTTTCACCGAGGTAAAACAAGCCACATTTCTTGTGTAAAATGTCTTTATTCCATTTTGCCAAAGTTTCCTAAACTTCATAACTTGGTATCCTTTTGTTCCGCCCCATCCCTGAGTTTTTACTCTATAAACTTAGCCTAAATTCACGCATATCCATTCCACATAGTCATATTAACCTACTAACACTATTATATAGCTCCTATGTATATTCCCCTCCTTTACTATGTAAAAATACACAAAATCCCTAAATATCTAATACCCCGACCTTTGGCTAACTATAAGCTATATTTCAATTTTTGTCGAGAGTTATTGGTCCACCCGGGGCCAATAACAACCCTCCACGTGCCCCATCGGGACTCGTTTAGCTTCTGGCGAAATAAATAGTCAAACCCACATATTTTACCCCCAAAACCCATTTAACCAGAGTCTGAAATAAACCCAGCAAAACATTGCAAAAAGCGATATATTACAGCGGGTCCCCCACTGATAAACCACCACTACTTCCATCACCTGCCGACCGTCTGATCATCGTCGATAGATCCAACGACTATCGACGATATCGGAAGCCCTCATATGCCGAACGATAGCATCTGGGGGATGGGCGGTATTTACGTCGTACTTAGGATGCGTGTCAAAAGCCCAATGTGTTCAGAGCCCCCTCCTCCAAAACCACTTCCCTCTAAAGGCGGTGTGGGGAATACCGCTTACCACCCCACCGCCTCCCTGCTGACATCATGCCTACATCATCTGATGATGTCACGTCCCTGTCATCCACCATGTCAGTGCCGCATCACCTGCCATGTCATCGTCCGTACCCCGCTACACGACAAAATTACGTCATGCTGACGTCATCAGAGAAAAGCACACCAAAACTCGCCAAAGTCAAAAATTCGGGTAAGAAGAGATGAAAACGTTATTTTTACCCATTTCTCTTTATTTTCTCTACGTGACCTATGCATGCTAATTTACGTCCAAAAGAGAATTTTCACCATACAGTCCGCCACCCAGCAGTTTTTAATCCATAGCTCGGATCCTCGGCTCATCTGGTCACCTGCAAATCGACCATTCCACCGTTAAAATAGGTATTTACACAAATCCACTCCTGAACCCTGTTTTTCGTTAGTTTTCTCTAAAAATTTGCCCACATAGCCTAGAATTTGAAGAAAAAACACTGTGTTATAGACCATAACCTCTGTCTTGGCAAAATTCTCCATAAATCCGCACATTGTGCTAAAATTGAGCTCGTTCGGCCTTGCAAATTCTCCTAGAAACCCCGAAAACTGCCTTTTGCCCGCAATCGCCCATTGTGCCAAAGAAGCCTACAAGTTCTGTCTCTCCATCTAATTCCTGTCCACGGAGCTAAATACAAACCAACAAGCCAATTTCACGGTGAAATTCCTGGAGAAAATCCATAGAGCTATTGTTTTGCCTGTTTTGCTTACACAGACCCAAAAAATTCCAATTTTAAAAGTAAAAGAATTGTGCTATGGAAGGTCCAGTAGCCTTGAATATCACTCCTCTTAATGCACCCCACAAGGAATTGGAACATCTACCCTTAGCTGATAAAGACTATCTAATCCAAGACTTAGTAGGCTACCAAAACCATCTGCAAGCAGTCTGTGAGCTCAGAAACAGTTACCTAAGCCAAAATGATGTTTATGGCATATGGGAATCAAATTTAGCCATATACTACCTCCCCTCTGTCAATATTTTCCCTGAGATAATTCACCTCTGCTATGAGAACTATGAGCCAACTAAAAGGGTAGTTAAGACTCCATCTGGAACTATCCCCTTTCATATTACTCCTGACTCCATAAATAAAATGTTGAACTTCAAACCAACCCAGCTCCAATTTCCTCTTACTATGAAATTCTTTCTTGATGAAGGTCCCAAACTCTCTAGCTCAGAGATAACCAGAATTGCCCAAGTATTTATGAGAGCAGATCGACAGCCTAAGGAGCCACCTCCTTTTCACTATGCATCTTCCAATGAAGTGGGTAGATTAGTTGCTGATATGATATCTTTTGTTCTCGGGTTCAAGAAAAGTGAACATATTGATGAAACTATATTGGTTTTAATGTCTATATTTACCCCGGGGCAGCCCCCTGATGTCAAATACAACTATGCCAAATTTATTGCCAACAAGATACATGACCAATTGTTGAATCTAGACAGGGAAGGAATCTTTAAATATTCATCCTATATCTATCATCTGTTCTTACATTATCAGCCAGATATTTTCCAATTCCCCATTAGAAAATTAGACCATAAAGGGGAAAAGAGGTCTGTGATTTTTTGGACCTCAATATTTCATGAAGTTCACAACTCTCCCTACTCTTATTGTGAGTTTATTGATATGTTTGTATACCCAGTCTCTTCTCTCCTGATGAGAAATCCTCCTCCTAGATTGACATATGATATGCAAAAGATACTACAGCTCTCCAAAAACTACAAAATAGGTGACTGGTACTTTTACCAGAATCACACTATCCTCAGGATATATAGCTATGAGCTATGCCCCTACAGGCTACCAAGATATGTGCCAATGAGACAGTTTGCCTTGGAATATTTCAGGCAATTCATTAATTCAGATTTGACTCACTTCCATAGCACAAAGAAAAAGGCCCAATTGAAACTGAGAGACCAGTTAGGCCCCTATGTCATGAACAACAAAGAGGGATGGAAGGATGCTGATGAAATATTGGGTCAAACACTCAGACTCAAGAGAAGCTTTTGGTGGGTACCCTATGACCCAAACAGCTTTATCAATGCAATAATGATAAAATATAGGTTGACACCCTATGAACATTGTAGCATCCTTGAAATAGAATAGTTTGCCAACCAAGATGAGTGGGTGGAGGGCACACTAGTTGAAGAGCTCACTAAGGAAGAGAAAATGGAACAAACTATGAAAAATCTGGAAAAAAATCTTGACTTAGATTCTTTTGGGCAGGTGTCATTCGAAGTACCACAGCAAACCGGGGAAGGCTCATCAACTTCTACAACTTCACAACAAGTTGCCCAGGGAAGGACTACACCAACAGCAAGGACAACAAATGGCAAGGAGATAGTAGTCTTAGAGCAAGAAATAATGGAAGAACAGCCAACTACCTCAAAGGAACACAGTCAAGGGCAAGCCCCTTCACTACAGGTAGAAGCACCAGAAGTACCAGCACTACAGACTCCTCTTCCTGAGGAAAGAAGTAAGAAAAGGGACTGAGAAGAGACCACACCTACAAGTGGGTCAACAGAATAGCAAGAGGCCAAAAGACAAAGGGTAGATCCTCTACCTGAAGAGGACATTGTGGAAGAAATCACAGAAAGCACAAG
This sequence comes from Pinus taeda, assembly GCA_000404065.3. Lineage (NCBI taxonomy): Eukaryota > Viridiplantae > Streptophyta > Pinopsida > Pinales > Pinaceae > Pinus > Pinus taeda. The sequence goes on along the minus strand of APFE030957639.1, from coordinate 20,969 downwards.
AGGAGAGAGGGCCATCAGCCAACAGACATCCACTAGCTCTCACAGGAAAGAAGTGGAGAGGCAGCATGGGATGGAATTTTCCTCCTGAAGGTCGCAAACTAAGAAACGATCTGACATCAAACAAACATTCATGGAGATTAAGGACCAAAATGAGTCATTGAGAATTCAGCTGTATGATCAATTTCTCAAAATGACACCCTCCAAACAGCAAAGACTAATGGCAGCTTATGACATTAAGGAGGAGAAGATGATTTTAACTCTTTTTAAGCCTAAGGTTCAGTAACCACAGTCTGTAGCTGACTACATAAGGACCAATTTAGAGGTCCTTGCCAAAGATATACACCCAATGGACCAAATAGAATTGCACAAACAAACAGGTCAAATGGTCTATGCTACATTGGCAGACAAAGCAATGTTGGCCCACCAATTGAAAGAGTCATTAAGTAATACATTTTCTCAATTGGATTTGGAGAAGATCTCTTCTTTAGCCAAAGACAACAGAATAAAGACTCTGGAAGAAATAATTATTGAGTTGGGACATGATCCCAAGGATGCCAAGGGCATCAAAGCACTGATAAAGAAGAAGGAGGAAGATACTATTGCCCTTAGAAAGCAATTGAAGCTGCCTGTCACCATGCATCCACAAACAACAGAACTTGCACAAGAAAAAGCAGAAGAGGATGTAATGGATTTGATAATGAGGATGAATCAGAGGCTAATTCAAACAGATCAAGAGTTGGAGAAAGCATTTCAAGCCAAGCAGGGAGAATCGACCTCCCAGCCACCTGAAATAGCTCCAAAAATTATCTCTGATCCCCCCACAGTCACAGCAGTAATCCCTCCCACTGAGCCAACATCAACAACAGGTACAACAGCTATAGATGCTTCAGCAGCAACAACGACAGAGCCAGAGACTAACATGAGGATGGAAGAAATGATGAAAGCAGTGAAAGAGCTAGAAGCTCAAATGTCAGAGCTCAAAGAGGCAAAAGAAAGACTAGCCAAGCTAGAGGTGAGCTATGACAAGTCAAAAATAATAGTGGCAGAGAAAACCAGAGAAGTGAAGGCCCTGGAGAGCAAGGTGAAATCATTGGAAAAGGATCTCACCTTGCATAAACCTCTAGCAGACATTAAAATGATTTTGTGGACCAAGATTGGCCAGTCTATTACTGACCAATGGCAATCAATTAAACAATCCATGAACAAATTGAATTGATAGAAAGGGCCCAAGTGGAAATTCAAAAGGCCAAGGCATCGTTGGGAAATATGCCTGAGCAGGCCAATAGATTGATCCATTTTTTTAAATACCCATACTAAAGAACAGCTAGCAGCGTTGGAGATCTCGGATAGAACAGGCACCATTTTGACAGTAAAGAAGGTGCTAACAATGAGGAATTTTGTACAGACTTTGGAAAGGAAGTGCCAAGAGATGCAGATGGATACTAATGCCTTCATAGAGAAGTTCACAGTCTTGCAGCAGAAGGGTCTATGCAGTTTACTAATCAGCAAGCAAAGACTGTTATCACATCAATAGTATGCTCACATGGTAAACACTTATGTTACAAATCAAATCACTGCATCATCAATCACTTCAGAAGACACAGGACCTCCCTCCGGACAGAGTTTATATGACAAATTGGAAAAAAAAATTATATTGAACATGAAATAAATCATCTTTTTGAAGTCAAACCCAACTTTTACAGATATACTGAGGCTAATGAAACACTTGTAAAAATACAAAGACATCAGTTGCCTACAGACCAGTGGTGGCAGAGTATGCTGGAAATTTTACCTAGGTAATTTGGATCTTTTTGTCTATCTACACTTGGTCAAATAACAAGACATGTGGTAGATATAGAGGAAGGAGGTCAAGCAAGGAATAGGACGCGTTAAAGACAAATCAAGAGCAGGTAAAAGGATTAGGACAGCAACGTAGGAATGTAAAGTAAGGACACAACTACCAGCTGACTTCCTGAATTGAAAAGTCAAAAATATCTTGTCAGATAAAGCAGCCAGCACAACAATAGTTACTCCTACATTTATTTCTGCATTTATTCCTTTTTCAGAGTAGGTGAAGGAAGTTATTGCTTCATATCTTATCCACAAGATATTTTGTAACTCTCCTTTTGTATAAATACCTCCCCAAGGAATGTATTCGGGGTTGGTGATTTTCCTCTTTGGACCACGCTGTAACTTTGATATTTTTTAATACAAAGGTTGTTGAAGTGCACTACTGTTGGACCGTCTGAATGTGGATTTGATGTTCTGGGCTCTGCTATAGAATTCCTATGTCTTTCTATGGATCAATAAGTAGTTCTAAACTGTGTTTTGTGTTTTCTATGTTTGCAAATTTCATATACGTTTCATAATCTTAGAAACAAGGAAAAAGAATAGCCCAGAACTTGTTTAAATACACTCTGTGTTCAATTCCTGTTGTTATTTATGTCTTCTTCAGAATTAGGATAAACAGAAATTCTTAGATGCTTCTGTTCCCACTGATTCTTTCATTTTGAAGATTGCCAAGGAATTCTTTACTTCTCCTTGATAATATTCATGCACTTTCCCTCTGCCATCATGATGAAGGATTCTTAACTGCCCTTCACCCACTGGCTTACATTCCATCAATTCTAGATTCCAATATTGTTCCAAAATTGATTATCTTTCTCTGTAGTATTGCCCTTTATCACAAAAACACACTTAGCAGTCCATCTTCATAAACTCCATTTGCCCAATGGAATAAACTGTTCAAGACTTGCATCCCAGCTCTGTTTAAAATCACCATCCAAACAAACTTAAAACAAAACTCTGCACATCATAACTAGCATAAAATACTCAAAAAACAAAGTTAAATTATAAAGAGAGAGCCCTCTCTAGATGTAGTTTGGCTAGAAATTGCATCTAAAAGATTGGTTAGTGGTTACCTCGGCCGTGTTCCGTTTTCTCACAAGTTTTGGGGAACAACTTGAGTGATAACAACCCCATCATCTCCCATTTCTTCTTAGGCAGTACATTTGCATCAAACCCCAAATCCAAGATTACTTGGTTCATTTCGTATTCTCCTATCTGTGTGATCAACCTCATTTCGTGCTCCGTTCGCTTCTTATGCTTACTAATCTGCCTCACAGTGTGTTGTTCAGCATGGGTCTCCTCTTTATTCATGCACTTGTCGATTAGCTCTTATGGTCCTTCTATTTATTTCTTATTGCACAACAACTTTATACAGGTCTGTATAAAAGTAGCTAACATTGAAGGATCTACCTCCTGTGTTGTACTAGTTTTCGGCATTTTCTCATGGCTTCCTGAGGTGGAGGCCTAAGCGAAGCTCTTCTTTACTTTCGTGGAGGTCTCTTTAGCCTTCTTGAGATCAAATTCTACTTCTTTCTCAATAGCCTTACGAACCTAACCTTCAGCCTCTGGCTTCTTTCCCTTGTCTTCTCCTATGGCCATACCACTTCTTGTCACTATATTTACACTATGATCTTCCTCGTGAGGCTTCACCCTCATCATCTGGATGTTCTACGTAGGTTGTTGAGGTTACGTATTCTTTTCTTTCATATTTTCTATAAGGATCGGACAATCTTCTATCACATGGTCTAACTTTCTGCAACAATGACATGAAGGGTGCGAGGGGTTTTGGCAATCTCGCGTGAAGTGTCCTGCCAAACCACAGTTATAATAGATCACTTATTCACAACCTCTACCAGCCCCTCCTCCTCTTCCTCTTCCACGACCTTGGAATCCTCCACGTGCTCCACCCCCACCTTGCTCTTGCGGCCAATTTTCTACCTGCATTCGATAGGTAGGGGTTATATCCATCATCAATTCATAGCTTTGGAAATGACACTCATCATAAACCACATACTTGCATAAATTACAAAACAAAAATCTGAGGAGACTGTAAAAACTTCTGTAGTTAATGGAAATTATCAGTTGCATGTTGTCTTGTACCCTGAAAATAATGCACCATGGCGCAACTCCCGTGCTCAACCCAATAGTATTTTCTAGCTTCAAGGGGTTAGCCCCTCCCCCTATAATATAATTCTGATAAACCGAGCAATAGTCCTTATCTTGCCCATGGCCCTTGCATTTCAAGCACCAAACCTCAGCACACACTTCAAGTTGGGCTTCCTTTCCTTTCTTTAGGCCCTGCAACTCCAAGTGCAAATTTTCCGGTTGTGAGTGAATCTGTTGCACTCCAATGTTTGCATCATGTATTGGTGAGGCTTCCAACCTCATCATGATTTCTAGGGCTTCTGCTTTCGTTGCTATCTTTTGTTGTGACAACGACAATATTAAATGTGGTAACAATGACATGATATACCAGCCTCGATGCTATGAATCTGAGATCACCATATTGGCCTGCTTGATCAGGCATTTCAATCTCTGGTTGAAATCCCAAGATGACTCATCTATATTTTTTCAAATTTATTTGAACTCTATTACTGACTGTGCCCTGACTTAGGCTTTCTAAATTCTTTATTCAGCGCTTATTGAGTTTCTACCAACGTCACATTGGGATTATGAGTGCAATACTTGATATACCAGGTTAAAGCTCGGTCTTGTAAGGCTTTGACCAGTTGTGATTTCCTAACATTATTGTTCATAATTTGTTGTGTCATCCACACAGCTCTTGCAACAAACCAAAACTATTTGAGGTCTTCGCTCCTTACCCCTTTAAAAACCGACATCTTCATTGTGTTTGCCATGTTGAATGGTGGAAATGGAGGTGGAGGTGCAGGTGAAGGTGTACACGTATGAGGTGGAGGTGGAGGTGGAGGCAGAGTGGAAGGACGATGTATCCTTAGGATACCCTGCTTAATCAAATGTACTGCACTTCGCTGTGTAGTCAACACCGTCCCTTCGTCATCACTAGAAGGGGATTCGATCAGTGGATTGTACTTCGAGTTCATTCCTTCATTTATTTTAAAGAAGTTCCCTCTTTGAGTAATTGCATAACCAGAGGTAATTGCATAACACAAGCTAATTACATAACATCAAGGTAATTGCATAACTCACTTTTCACATAACAACATGTTAATCCACATTTTCAATGACTTCAAATACTTACCTCGTGGTCCCTTGAAGAGCCTACATTCTACTTCGCTATAGCTGATAGTTCTATCGATCGTGAACTTAGCCACAAAAATTCCAAATGTGCAATCAATACAATGATCCATAGCCCACACGATGTTTCCTTTTTATGCTTCCAAATGACTCACCAGTTCCGAAGTCCACACAATAGGGTCATCAAGCCTCCACATCCCCTGACTATCTACCAATATAAATAGCCACTCGTGCAATTCATTGAGGAATAAATAGAAGAACGCTTCGGTCTCCTTTTTGTACAAATATATCTGCAGCCACTGCTCCTTGGAAAATTTAGGGCTTCTATTCTCTTAAGTCACAAATGCGTGCACTTTCCATTCAATCCACTTCTCGATCTCTTTCTTCGTAGGAAACCACTTACTCAACATTACACATCTCTTAGATAGATCCCGATCTCAGCAACAGAACCATTTGTTGGCTTAAGGGGGCTTGACCCAGGTTTAGAGTTATTCACTCCAAGCAACAAAACCCTAACTTCTGCCCTTTCAGAAACAATCTGCGTAGCGCAATCTACAGTCTCACCCAAAGCAGTATTGGGGGATGCTAGAAATAGGTTTCTGCATCCAAAGACTGTGTGATGTGTATCTTGAAGCCCTTATAGCTCAGATCTGTCTTTGCGTAGATCTATACCTTCCTATTGTCTGTTACTGCAACCCTATTCAACTGACTTCCAAGTCTTCACGAAGGTACATGATTGTGCTTATCAGGCATACAAGAGGCAGATTCACGATTTTCGCTTAGTAAATAGCAACCCTCGATCTGACTTCACGTAGATATTCCCTTTCCGAACATTTATAAATAAAATATCTATCTAATATCTTTGCAAAAATAGTTCATCATACTTTTCATGCATAGACATTAAAGTTCCAACAGATTCACACAGAAAATACACTTTAAAACAGATCATTGAGTGAAGATGCATAAACTTAAACAGAAATGAGAACAAGGCACAAATGCAATAGATTCGATCCAAAACAGTCTTTATTAGATTTAGAATTCAGTTACATACTCTTTTCCTCCCTGCGCACCCAGCTGCAAGGGCCTGCACACTCAGCTGCGGACTTACCAAGGTCTCTGTGCACTCAGCTACAGGAGCCTTTCCCTTTCACCTAAGTATAGGAAAACAGAATTTTCCTGCCTTAGGACCTTTCCCTTACCATTATTCCATCAAAATTTCTATATCCTAGACTCGTTATGACTCAAATATTTATAGCCTTTTTATTACAATACCATGGCCCGTGGCCTATGGGTGAGTTTCAAAACCATCCTATCACTTACCCATACAAGGCGCTGAAACCCCTTTGACTCTTACTTAACTGTGCACTTTGCTTCCACATTTCACAGAGGCTTTAAATTCTTTACAAAATTATAACCAAAATTTGCTTAAACTGTCAAAAATTGACCCTAGGGACCATATCCCAACATCCATGATCTCTTTTTCTGGGCTTGTGTTGTGGGCTTCTCATCCCAGTTGTGCACCCTTGTCCCTAGTGGGCTTCATGTCGACTTTCATGTCCTTCCTTTAGGCTTTGCGACTCTTTTATTTCTTTATTTCATGTTGTGTCTTCCTTTTGAAGTTAGAAATGGGGTTCATCATTTTCCTATGGTGTTGCCATTTTTTCTTGTTGTCTTGCTGCCTTCGGGTTTTCAACTGCCCTACGTATTAGCCCACTATTTGCTAGGTTTTGTTGACAGTTATTTTGAATCTATTGGTTGCCTATCACGGGGCTTTTTGGCGTGCATTTACATGAGGTTTTTCAATGGGCATGTGTTCCCTATTTATTGATATTTGTATCAAACATTTCTTGGCTCAAAATTTTATTTACACTGTGTGTCTACAGAATGTAATTTTTATTTTCATTAATAGAATTACAATTTTTTCTTCTCTAGACAAAAACCAAAAACAAAAAAAAAAATAGCGACTCTTTAATTTTCCAAAAACATAATGATTTTTTTTAAATATTTTTTGTTTAAAAGTAAAACAAAAATAAAAAGTGAATTATATATATATATTATCTCTTTTCTTATTTTTATTATTTTTTCCCATGTTATCAAAATTAGTGATTTCCCCTAAATAATAAATTCTTGATTCGTGAATAAAACCCCATAATATTGTCCCAAAACTAATTTAAACAATAAAAGATGATTTTACCAGAAAAAGGGGATTTATTTTAAAAACTAATACAAAAATATTTAAAAATAGTTTGCTCCACAAAACAATGTCATTTCATGTATAAGTAGATAATATATATATTATATATAATAATAATAATATAATATATATTACTAGTTAATTGCCTCATTGAAAATATTAAAACTCCATAAATTTCTCCGAAACCAATACTATCTTTTACAATTCAAAAGCTTCTACTTGTTGATTGCTTCCTTGATAATATTAAAACTCCTTAAATTGCTTCAAAACCAATCCTTCGCAAATTGGATTTGACATGAAGAATACAAAAGAAGAAAGTATATATCTTATAGAAAAGGTTATATCAATTATTTTTAAGTTTAGTAAATGTGGGATAAAAAAATAAAATGAAATTTAATTTAATTAGTTAATAAATGGCAAATTAAGAAAAAAAAAAGTTTTTTTGGGAAAATATCAAATAGAAATTTTTAGATATTTTTTTTGTGGGGGTGGGGTGTTCGAAGAGAATGTTTGGGGGTTGGAGATAAATTCTAAGGGAAAATGTGAGAAGTAGCGACGATTTCAAGAAAATGTTTGAAGATAATTTTTAAAGATAATTTTTCGTTCTCAAAGTTATAATATTGTTATTGGGAGAGTGAATGTTTGTATCTTTAATTATATGTTTTTAATGAAAGGATTTTTTTTTTTTTGGGTGGGGGTGTTTGAAGAGAATGTTAGTGGGTAGAGGGTGTGGGGGTTGAAGATAAATTTTAAGGGAAAATGTGGGGGAGTGACGATGATTTCAAGAAAAAGTTTGAAGATAAATTTTAAAGATAAATTTCATTCTCACAATTAATATTGATATTGGGTGAGTGAACATTTGTATCTTTATATGTTTTTAGTGAAAGGTCATGGATTCATATGATAGTGAAGTTTCTATCTATGTAGCATGAACATCTTGTTTGTGCAATTATTTTGTTGATATTGGTGAATATTATGGGAACTCTTGTAATGTGATTAAAGAGCCATATTTTTTACTTAGTGAGGAGTTTTGTCATCATGCAAGCAATGATACTAGACATGTTAACAAAGAAAGTCCTATATCTAAGAATTTTGAAGGAACCATTGACGAACGGGAGGAATATAATGGTGATAATTGTACTCAATAGTTTAATAATAACATAAATAATATGGAAATATTCAAATTCTAGCTCCAAATGAATCTTTTATTAACATTTTAAATGATTGTAATGATAATTTTCCTCCAAGTGGTTATTGTAATGCAAGCAAAAACAAACATTTTAGTGATATCATTGGTATAGAGGAGAAATAAGGTAATCCCATTAATAATAATGAATAATTTTCCTCCAACAATAGAATTGAAAGACTATGATGAAGATGATGAAGAATTTCCTCCAAGAAATTATTTTAAAGGCATTGATGAGGATGATGAGGAATTTCCTCAAAATGAGGATTTTAAAGGAAGTTATCAAGATGATGAATATTTTCCTCAAAAAGATGATTTAAAGATACCAATGAGAATTATGGAGTGAGAAGATTTGAAAAATACTAAAGATGGTTATAATGAGGGTGAGACTTTCTTCTGAGTGGGTAATTTAAAGGCACTAGTGGAAATTATGGTGATTTTCATTCAAGTGAACATTGTAATGGAAATAATGATGGTGTTGTTTATGATCAATACATTCCCCTTACAGAAAATTTAATGGCACTAATAATGTTAATGGTGATGATTATTTTCATTCAAGTGAATACTTTCAAGGAAAATCTAATATAAATTGTAAGAACAATACATATTTTTCTCATAAGTTCCATATTCAACTCGTCAATGACATTATTAGTGAAACTAATATTAGGGCTATGAATGAATATTACATTCTAAGTCATTCATGTGTATCAATTCAAGATGGTTGGCATTCTTTTGTTGGATCTCTTGACTCTCTTGAGTATGATTATAGTGAGGATAATATTACTTCTATTGATGAGGGAATTTTGTATAGTGGGGATAATGAAATTATGAATACATTGAAAAAATATATATATATTGTATCTACAATTAAGACTAGATATTTTATATCAATCCAAATCATTCTAGTTATACAAGGCCTAAGAAATAAATTCTCACAAGATCAAGTTTCATTACTAATTTGATTTCAAGTGAATGTTTTCAAACGAATTGCTTGAAAGGTATAAACTTCATGTATTCTTTGGAGGAAAGGAATATGTGTTTATCAATGGATAAAAGAATGTAACATTTATATTCATTTATATGCATGATATGAACAATGAGAGGTTATGATTATCACATTGTGAATATTTTAATCTATAGAAATGATTTCAAAGAAATCCATTCAATTGGTAATCTTCATATATTAAGAATTGAAACAAGATTTGAAAAAAATCCTACATTTCATTCAAAGGTACATAAACAAGAAAATTGACCATTTAAAACACTACATTGTCATGGATGCATGATTACTTTTCCCAGGATGGAGAATGTGTGCCGGATACAAACATGATGCATTTTCCAAATAATTCCTTGAGGTGAAAAATATAAAATTTGTACTAAGAATATGTTAAAGGTTTTGAAGAAAATGGTAATTTCATTATATGGTACATGTTATAAGAAGAATTTCGGCATAAATCACATATAGAAAGACCTTTGTCGATGCTTTTCGAACCAACCAATGTGGTTCATCGTCAGGACAAGTTGAAGAAACAGATCCAGTCCAACAAGTTTAAATAGTCTGAGCAGAGACTCCAACGGCAAAAAAGATAAACGACTAGTTTTTGACCCAAAGCTCAGGTCAAATTTTCATGAATTAATTAATATTATTATTATTCTTACTGTTCTTATTCTTACTATTATTTATTATTATATTTTATAGACCAAGTTAATTAGATAAAAATGTTGAAAGTTGTTTTTTTTTTAATAATTATATATAAATAATATATATATATATATAATATTATAATTAATATATTAGAAAAATATATAAAATAACAAACATATAGTTAAGAAGTATTTATATTTTATTAATTATTTTTAATTATTATTTTGTTAATATAATTATTACTATATAGGATATTTATTTAAATAATTCATTATTATTTAAATTATATGTAATATAATATTTTAATAATAGTAAGTTATCAGAAAAGACTAGGATTATATGCCATACTTTTAAGCGTTTATAAAATGTTATTTTTGTTTAATAAATTATATTATTATATAATAAATATATTATATTATATATATAAGATAATACTATTAGGTTTTTAAATAATACTTGTTTAATGGTTGGTTTAAAAAGGTAATCTACTTGTATGCTATTTTAATTTTAATATATATATTATTATTTAATAAATATAGATAATATTAATATATTAAGTAATTTAAATAAATATATTAGCTAAGATTATACTTAATAATATCAATTAAGAAAAAATAAAAATCAAACGAGAAGAGCGATCTAGAATCAAAAAGAGGAAAATGACCCAAAGAACCAGGAGGAAAAGGAAGAAAGGAGGCGGGGGGAGGGGAAGAAACACTAAGATGAAAGGGAAAGGATCCAACATCTACTGATCTTCCAGCCATCATCTCTATTGATATTGTTAGGCCTTATTTCAATTTCAATAGCTTCCCTGAATTTACGATGATGGAAATGAGCAATTTTGGCAACAACCTTGGCCTCCTCAATGCAGACCTGATGCTTGGCCTTATCCACATGCTCTGCTAATGTTGAAGACTTGGTTCTCCCACGTCTCAGGTCAGCTGCATGCTCGCTAATTCTCTGATGGATGGAGTGCCCTGTTTCCCCGATAGGGAGTCCCACAAGAACAAGGGATCAAATAAACACCCTTCATGTCTTTAGGGTTAACGAGATCTTTTACCGATATGAGATAATTACGAATGGTGCTGAGGGGCCTGAAGGTTGAGGGAATATCAAACCTCCTAAGGATCCGAGCATCTTGTCTGTGGTTCCTTGGACATAGGGAAGATGGACACCTGGTCTGCGCTCCTTAGGTTCTTTCTTAATTGACGCATTTCTCGAGGCTTTAAGGAAAGCCTTCCGACCAAGGCGCATACTATATCCATTCTCCACAAAGACATCAAGGAGATGGGATCCCTCCTTATCCAAGTTCTCATTATCCAAAATCCTAAGGGCACGAGTAGCGAGGGTGTTAAGAACACCCATCTTCTGAGCCGGGAAATAATGGGAATCAGCATGAAGATACTGCTCAGTATGCGCTTTCTTACGAAATATTTTATTAAACAAGTAAATTAACTTTTTATAACTAGCTATTAAAAGTATGGTTATATATCCTAGCCTTTTCTGAATAACTTACTATTATTAAAATATTTACATATACATATAATATTTTAAATAAATAGATGAATTATTTTAATAGTATTAAATATATTAACAATGAATAATATTAATAATTAATAATGTAAATAATAAATAATTAGTAAACATATAAATTAACTTCTTAAACTATAATGTTGGTATTTATTTATTATTTTTCCTAATATATTATTTTAATTATATATATAATATAAATTATTTAATTAAATAGATGAATGAATTATTAAAAAATAACTAACCTTCAAACTCATTTTTACCTAATTTAACTCGCTCTATATAAATAATAATAAATAATAGTAAGAATAAGAACAGTAGAATAATAATAAAATTAATTAATTCATGAAAATTTGACCTGGGCCTTGGGTCAAAAATTAGTCGTTTATCTTTTTTGCCATTGGAATCTCTGCTCAGACTATTTAAACTTGCTGGACTGGATCTGTTTCTTCAACTTGTCCTGACGATGAACCACACTGGTTGGTTCGAAACACGTCGACAAAGGTCTTTCTATATGTGATTTACGTCAAAATTCTTCTTATAACTATGATGGATCACAGAAGCCTCAATTCTACAAATGGTACATAGTTTATAAGAATATGTAATAAAGAATTCAACAATGTTTGTATTTCTAAGAAGTCAAGAATGGGTGTTTGTAGTATACATGCTTATCTTAAATAGAAAAGTAAACAGATAAATATAAAGGGGTAGAAACATATTTTTTTTAAAAATTATTTGTATAATTGGATAGTTATAAATTATGAAAACATATTAAAAGTATTATCAAAATCGGAGCAACCTTTAGGGTAAAAAAAAAAGAGAAAAAAGAGCCTAATAAAAACTCTGGGATCATAAATTCCTTTGATAGCAGGAGTTCGGGTATACAGTCATCAATGGAGAACTATATTGGTGGTGGCAACTTGTATACTTAGGTGCTGGTATAAAAAGAAAGATAAACAGACCACAGGAGTCCTGGAAATTTCCATAAGCCTGTCTGCTCCTCTCATGTGTAACAATGAGTTTCCCATTAGGTTTCTAACCGAATGGTATGGTGCGGGAGGGACTGATGGGAGGTGAGGATTGGCAGTGTGTTGTCTTTCCTGTGATCTTCTTGTATGGGTAGGGCAAAGGGACGTCCTTTCCTTTTCTTTTTATAATTGCATAAACGCCATAGTGTCATAGTGTATTTTCATGTGTTTGTCAGTAAAACTGACGTCTGTGTCTATTGGCGGTTTTTCCGCAATTTTTTAATATTTTGATTTTATGTTCTAAGTGAGTTTCATTGTCAAAGCACTTAAAGAGAATCACAATTAACAATCATGTGAAAGGAAAATGATGTACCAAAATCAAAATAAGCAATGTGACACTGCAAATAAATATTTAGATTTGATAATTGATGGTATGGACTAGAAGAAAAAACTTCTAGTGCATTTTTTTTTACACAAATGAATTTATAGGAGGATAATTTTATTTATCTTCACAAGTTTTGTTGCATGGTTTTAAATGGAAAAATGTATCCAAACATTTACTTCACAACTTCAAATATTCATAATGATGCAAATATAAGCACCGTCATTCATCATTTTCTCATTCATTGCTTTGGTAATATTTCTCAAGTTTTTTATTTATAATTAACCAACACTAGCTATAAAAACAAAGACCAAATTATGTTTGGACTTCTGAGCATACTTGTTGAAATAAGAATCTTTCAAAAGATAAAAGTTGGTTTCCTTATTGTTGGGAACACTCATGACCATATTGATCAAATGTTCATCCATTTTGCAATCACATTGAAGAGGAATAACATTTGGATCCTACAATAATTAATTGAATGTATTAAGAAATAATACATTCCAGAGCCTATTGTTCACATATTGGAAGAAATTGTTGATATGTGAAGATTTATTCTAGGATTTCATGGTGAAGAAATGTGCAATCAACAACTTAAACACATTATTATAGCATCAGATATATATCAAAATATTTATGGGAAAACACTTATATTCAGAAATAAGTATTCAACTAGTCTAGAATGGGGGTCATCATCAGGCTCAGTGGTTTTGAAATTCATTCTAGATTGTCCAATGTTTGCATCAAGTTTATTATTATTGTAAATAGTTGTTGAAATCCATAATATATGAAGGCATTATATATATTTATATTATTTTGAATGCTTGGAAGAAATATAAAAATCTATTAAAGATACATATAATTATTTTGACATTGTTGATTATGTTTGGTGGGTATCCTTTTTCAATAATTAGAGTGTCATAATTTCAATCTCAAGGAGTGAAGATGCATTTTTTAAGACTCCATTTAGTTGGCCTAAAAATATGCCAAATAAATATGAGAAAAGAAACATTATTGAGCAACAAAAATCTTAAGGTGTTATTCTGTCTTCACAAGTAGAGGAAAGAGAAATGTATATTGGTTCTAAAAGATTGCATTCAAAACATGAAGCAATGGATGGCTTTTTATGGGGTTGTGTATAATATATTGAGGTTGCATAATTTCAATGTTAGCAATTGGAGATCCACGTGTTTATCTATTATGGGTTGCCAAGATCATAAAGGTCATTAAATAAAATGATATTGTAGCAATTGTAGTACACTAATATGCAATAGATACACACCCATTTAATGTGTGTATGGGTTAAAAATGGTAGTTGAGAAGTAAATTTAAGAGAGAGAGAGAGAGAGAGAGAGTCAAGATATAAATTATCACTATATATATCTCTTAAAATTAAAGGATCATGACATATTTGTTTATGACTTCAATTTGAGAAAGAGAGGAACTCTTCACTCCAAGACCATAGATATTATGAAGAGGTTTCTACCATAGGAAATAGTAGCGAGATGGGAGTCTACTAAACCTAGTGATAGATCTAGAAATATTTTGACATATGGAATGTTAGCAACACATGTAAACTCAAATGGTGCACTTGTTGATAATAGAGAAGAATATAGGTCATCCACATCTTTACCTGATCATTCAGTTGAAGATGATGTAGATTCTAATGGTGTGCCATAATATATGAGTCAATTTTAATAATTGTATAAACCATTTTAAGTATTTTTTAACAATATGATGTTTGCATGATAACTCAAAATGAGTGTATTAAAATTCATATGATATTGCATGAAGTTATGAGTTATTTGTATGTTTATTGGATTATATGTTTAGTTATGAAAGGTATAACAAATTAGCTCATTTGTTTTTTAATATTGACAATGAAACAATAAATCCAAGGAATAATTAATTGTAATTAGTATTTTTATTTTTATTAAAAGTAAAAAAAATAGTTTAGAGTTGATTTATGATTTTGTTTATACCAATGATGATTTTCTAGACCATATTTCAAAATGTTGCAATTTTAACCCCCCATTAAAAAGGGAGCACCATTAATTTTATTGAAATTAAACACATTATTAAGGTTTATGTTTAAAAAAATGTTTCAATTTTAAGTTCAAAGAAAAGAGGTGCTACTAGTAGCAGTTATTTTCAATTTGATGGCTTTTTTTTTAAGTTTTGGTTGCAATGGTACCATTTTCTAAGGCTAATATTACAAATGAACTATAATTTTGCCTCAAATGAGAAAAATAATTGACCTTGGTAGAACTACTTTTTTATTTAAGTATTGATTTTTAAGGTTTTCCTTAGAAATTATATCAATCTTTTCCCATATTTTAAGGCGATGCTAAAGAAATGTTGTAATTTAAACCCTAAAAAGGGGTGCTACTAATAACACTATTTTTATATTTAGATGTTTATTTTCATGTTTTTGATGCAAAAATATGAGTGTTAAGGGTTATATTTCTCATTTTGAGGGCATAATTATCATCAAGTAACATTTTTATATCATACAATAATGGATGGAAGTGATTCATTTTCTAAGGATTTCTACCAATAAAAGGAAAATTATTGATGTTGACCATACTATTCTCCATGTAATCTCAAGTATTATGGATGGGGATTCTAATAATGTGATTGATGAACCAGTATATGTTGGACCCAAGTGCAAAAGTCAAAGCCAACATTCAATCTAATGATTGATTTTGAGAAAGGAAAAATGTTGCTAGTTATATCAAGAAATGAGTATGAACAGGGGATGATTTGGATGGGAAAAAAAACACTTTAGATATATTATAGGGTGATGAAAATGAGATTCATATTAATATGGATTTGTAGAAAACTAGTTCAAGAAAGTACAAGGAAAAAATTTTAGAATAATATTTTATACCAAAAATGAATGACACAAAACTTGGATATATTATAATCAATTCCATATTTTGTGCACGGGTAGGAAAGAAACAAAATTGTGAGAAGAAAAAGTTAAATAAATGTTGTGTAGAAGTTTTACTTGATATACTTGAGTTAATATCATGATATTAGATGGTGATCATTCATGAATGTAATATTTTTTCTTTGGAGGATCAATTACTATAAATGAAGAAACAAATTTCAATGTTTGTTGTATATCAAATATTCCCTTCATATGATGTTTTGATGAGTTTGATACTATTTAGTATATATATGCAAATTAGATCAACATCATTGTGTTCATGTAATAATACTTTATCTGGATTACATGGCATTGTTGATTATATACCTTTTCAATGTTTCAACATAACTTCTCATGATATTAAACATATATAATCAAATCTAATAATGCACTTAAAAACAACATATGTTATACTTGGCCCATGAGGATTTGAATAGATAGTAATTGTGTGTATTATTAAGGCATTCCTTGATTTTAAGGTCATCAATTCAAAACTCTTAAATAGTCCCATATGTCGAACTAAAAAAAGAAGAAAAACATCTTCTAAACTTAGTTTATTAAATCTATATTAACACAACAAATAAATTTTTCTTCATTATAATACATATAAAAATTAACTTATAATAATTAAAATAGGTTCTACCTAATATTCCTTGATATAAATACAATTGTATTAGTCCAATGCATTCCAATTCATAATAATTTGATTTCAATAATTGAATGACACAACTAGGCATACACTAGGCATACATTTAACTAGGCATAAAATATTTTCTCGGGTAAACATTAAAATGGTTCCAAACCCCTATATTAACCTAAAATCAACATAGATACAAAAATTACTATGTCAATAATTAAATTTTATAGAGAAACAAATACAATGTTATGTCATCAAATAACTTTGATATAGGTCAATATAAAATGTTGTCATCCTTGTATTAATATAATAACTTATACTCGAATAGTGTCAATGATTAAAATGGTTAATAATAATAAGAGAACCAATATTAATAGGTCGTTCAATAGATTTCTATAACATAATCTATTATTCGTGACCAAAATTACAATGAACGTTGATTTTAATAAAAAATATAAATAATTATAATAAAAATAACTATTTTTCTTTTGAATATAATATGTTCAAACATTTCATCAATAAATATTAAACATGTGCAATATCTAATTCAATTGGTTTTCGCTATTTTATCTTATATTGGAAAGTAATCAAGCTATACTACTATATTGTTATTCTAATTTGTAATGGAGTTGGATCATCAAAATGGTAAAACATTTTTTCCCATAAGAAAAAAACATCATCTTTTCATTGATAAAAAATATATTACATTAATTTGTTTTAATAGAGACTTCCACATTAATGGTTGACATGACCATTAAAAAACTATATTTTTAGCTAATGGAAAGAAAATAACACAAAACATCCAGAATTACATAGAATTATATAGTCACATCGGGACCACAAGATGTTTACATTTTACTCAATCTACCTATTTACAAAAATAATACCTAGTCCATCACCTCCTAGACATCCATCACAACATCAAAAGTACAACATTTTTGTCATGGCTCAATCAAAACTACAGGATGTAAGTATGCCATACATTAATTAATGCACTCAATTCAAAAGCAGTAAATTGTATCATACCTACATCAATCGACACTCGTCTCTTTGATAGGGAAGTACAACCCAGTTCTTCTCCCTATATATATGAAAATAGGAGATACAATGAAATGTTTGTTGTAGGGTAGAAATGCATCTCATCCAAGAAAATAGGATAAAATTATTGAAATTGGTTGACTCCTTTTCCCAGTATATGATTCCTTTGAGTCCCCAAAGACATGAATTGTCTTGATTCCCATCCATTTGGCACATAACAAAGTCCCCCATAGGGAAATTAGTTCAACTCGACTATTTGTACCACCCCCCCCCCCTTTTCCCCTCCAAAAATGATAGAATGTACCAAGATGAATGATAATATATGTCGCACATCTATATATTCTTTGTACACATGCCCCATCGAAAAATCCAATAGGAAAATCCCTCCAAATGTATTTCTGTGGAAATTCTGCAAATTCTCTACAAATCTTGCTCACCATATAGAAAATATGACTATCGATTAACCCAATAATGCAATATACCAAAGCAAAATACTATAACCTACTTCCACTATCAATTTGCAGAAGCTTAAAATTGAGCAAGATCAAGTTGAACACATAACCAGAAGAAGAAGAATCAATGCACATGACACATAGAAAATACTCAGGGGAAACCCTCAGCTAAAAAACCCACTATTTGTATTATCATACAAGGTGGAAATACATCAGAATTATACAAAGCCTTAGCTCTCAATATAATCCTGACAGATGCTAACAAGAAAACTTTGCTTCTCACAAGCCTTCCTCTCTGCCCTCCAAACTCTTATTTCCTTGCGTTGTTCCTAGTGGATGATTCTCACCTCACCAAGGAACATTGCTCTAACACACTGTCAGCACTTCGCAATCCTCAAGGAACCTTACCTTGATTGCATGCATGAGTTTCCTTTATAGGAGAAAACATGCAATTGACAATACATTGTCCTTGAGATTTTGATGCATGAGCATCTAGCTCACCATGACCGGGTTCAGTCTCTGCCAGGTTGGAAGGTTGTTGATTATCTGGATTTTTTTTTATTATTATTACAGTTTATGAGTCATGAGACAGGAGTTTGATTTGTTTTTCTTTTTAAGATGTTATGACTAATTCAAGGTTAAGTAGATAGTTAGGGTTGTTGTGGTCTAAACAATAATAAAGCCATAGTTATGAATTAATATGTTAATTTAGAAGAGAAAAGACAAAATTGTCTAATCAGAATGTTGTAATGTCAACCATAGCATGACTTTCTAACCGAAATCCATGACAGTTTAACTAACTGTAATCTCAATGTATAAGAGCATAAATGTAAGACAAAGACAAGGTTCATCAATTCAAGAACAGAGAAAAATAAAGAAGAGAAAAACAGATCTTATTTGTAGAAACAGTCTATCTGGTTCATTCATTTATTCCTGTAATGTAATGTTATATTCTGTACATCTATTGTGTAATGTAGAACAGTTCCAGCATACCACTATCAACCACTGCAGGTCGCATTTTTAGTCATTTCCCACAAATAGAAATTCTCAAATGCATTCGCATAATATGGAAGAGCAAGAGCATGCAAAACTGGAGAATGAAAAGAGAATAGCCAAATCACAACGAGTCCTCTGACGAATTACTGTGGAGTAGAGTATCGAAGGAGATAAAAACCAACATAGGTAACTCAATAACCTTTCCAAGCTTTCATGATTTAACAAAAATATAAAGAACAGTAGCCATAGTCATTGTTATTCAAACATATTTACAATACAGCCATTATAAGCAAAAGACGGGTATCAATGTCCTAGAAGGACAAACCCCAGGTTAGGGTTTTACCACAGGTTTCGGTTCTTTTTTTTTAAGCATAACAGAAAATTCAACCAGAAGTTGAAGCCAAACCAAATTACATTTCACAGACAGTGTTTCGGGCAATGCGTGACTACCAGACAATGAACAACAGACCTTCCAAGAAACCCTACCAAACCCCTAACAATAAACTGACGGGACTCAAGCATCAGAGCCTACCGGACAAGGTTTTGTTGCATTGGAAAGTCGAACTGTAGAAGAGTCCATGCACCTAGGTTGAACCACAGACCTGCATGACCAAACAAAGTTTTGTTGACCATATTCACAGTGAAACCCGAAGTAAAAAGTTGAAACAGAGGACAAAGGGAAGTCCCAACATACCTGAGCAAACCGGAGTGAGGGTTGTAGAACAAAGTCGTTGATAAGTCGATAAAGCCTGTGACAGAAGAAGCAGTTCATGGTTAGACTCCATGCCAGACGAGGGAAAGATTAAATCAGGGAGAAGAGTGACTACCTGCACGCCTTTTCCGAGGTTGTTTGTCTCGTTAGCTGTGTTCATAATCACCAACCAGCTTGTAAATCGAACAGTGGCCAAGGGCAATGAGAGTAACAGTAAAAAGGAAAACCACAGATGGGAGACCACATGTAAGAGACTAGTGATTGAACATAACCGAAAGACTTACATTCAAAGGAGAGCCCACACACAATGAAGGTGAATTCGCAGAAGTGAGACTGTTGAGATCTGTTTTAGTAGCAAGCAGTAAACCCAAGCCAGAACTCCCGACGTATGACAGCAGCCTGTCTATCGAATTTTTATTAGATTGGATCAGTGAGATGGATAAGTATTTCGAGTGCGAGGAAGTCATCGAAGACCGCAGGGTTAAGTTCGCTGCAACAAAATTGAAGGGACATGCAACCCTATGGTGGGACAGTGTTCAGAATGAGAGGAAAAGACTGAACAAGGCACCGACTAAAACTTGGTCAAGGATGGTGGCCAAGTTAAAGGGTAGATTTCTGCCGAGGGACTATCAGATTTCATTACACAGGCAGGTGCAGAATCTGAGACAGAAAGGATTGACGGTAAGGGAGTATACGGAGGAGTTCTATCGAGTGAATTTGTGAGCTAGATATACAGAGGATACAACAGAAAGAACAGCCAGGTATGTTAATGGGCTGAGGTTAGATATCTTGGATGAAATCAGTATTTATCTCCGAACAACACCGAGGAAGCGTACCAGAGTGCGATGAAGGCTAAGGAGAAAATTACCAGAAGGCAGAATGCCCAGAGAGGACGAGGAGCCAGCAGAGGGAAATGCCAGTCCTATGGCAGGGGCCGAACTGCTAACAGCAATGAGGAAGCCAGCAATTCTAAAGCTTCTAGATCAGCAGATAGAAGTGATAGTGCAAGAGGTGGTAGGCCATCCCAGCGAAGCAGGGGAAATGGCCGAGGTAGAGGGGTTGGTTATCAGTGTTATAGGTGTCATAAATGGGGGCATCTCTTGTTTGAATGTCCAGAAGCGGATCCAAATGGACAGCGGGGTGCATATGTGGCGCAACCAGAGGAAGCAATAGCACCTCCCCAAGAAGCAGAGAACGCTCCAGAGACAGGAGAAGCTTTGGTGCTGCACAAGG
>APFE030957630.1:60222-74705 GCA_000404065.3 Pinus taeda | reverse complement strand
AAAATGAGTTTGATTGTATTAATTCAAAAGAAAAGAACCTTACAACCTTTGCCTTGACGTTGTACAAGCTCCTTCCAGGGTCCAACAAGAAGTCTCCTCTTACTTTGACAAGCTTCACTCACTCCCTAATGGGGCCAAAAAGGTATGTGATCTCTCCTCTTAAGCTCAAATAGGAAGTCTTGATTTCACTAGCATTTACCCTCAAAAGTTCAGCTTCTAACCTCCCTGGCCACTGACCCAATGCCTCAATTTAAAGTGCAATGGAGATCAGTTACCAGGTCCTCCTTCAAAGGGATAGAATCCTCCTTCAAGGGGATAGCTCCTCCCAACAAGGGATTAGTTCCTCCTATGATGGGATGCATGAACCATTTGGGGCGAACAATCCACGTAACAAATGCTTCTAGAAAACTCTAGAATTAACTCAAGATGAGTTTTTTAAGATAAAAATTGCGCCTTTTGACTTTCACAGGGGTACGCACCTTCCCCTTTACATACAAAGCGTATAAGTACGCAGATATCCTGAACAAAAGGTGCGGGCCCGCAGGAAAAAGTGAGAGAAAGTGCGGAACCAGAGTTACATTGTTTTTTTGATGTCTTTCTCTCATTTCTAAAGCTTGTTCTGAAGAGCTGAAGTTTGAGACTTGCTTAGGAAGCTGGTATAGGTGGTGATAGTCCTACACCGACTGCAAATAATCAAGGTGACGATATTTTTGTGTAACAAGCAGTACCACACATCCAAAACCACAATGGCTCTACCAAGCAACCCTACTTCTAGTGTGTTATCCCTACTTGTCTTAGCATGTCGTGGACCACACTACTTTCATTCTGCTTGTGTATCCTTTGGTATAACATGTACAGAACATAGTCATAATATAATCACATAATATCAACTCATAACCACATGTCACTGACCTCATATATTGGTCATGAATACTCTTCCCACTTGATTCCAGATGAACCAGGAACCTCTTCATGCCATTCAGTTGCGTAAGAAATTATTCCTTCATAAGAATGATCCCTGAAAATCCCTCTCATACAATGACATATATAGATACATACATACATATATAATCATTAGCATAAAACAATCATCACCTTGTCAGACAACGACATACATACATTCAGTATACATATATAAACGTCAGCATAATCATGATCATAACATAATTACCATATAACATAAGGTCTAGGTTAAGAGAAATTCTTTTATTCATGCAACACATGTGCAACATTGAGAATTTTTTTTCCTAACATAGCCAAGGTATATGACACCTCAAATCCATTTACTTTACCTTTTCCTATTACCTTTCTCATGACTATACTGCTTCCATCCATTTACCACAGTGGACACAACTAGTCCAACTGACTGTCATAGTCTTACCTTTCACTGCGCTTACTCATGCATCGAGCTTCATCTAAATATTACATTACCTTTCAGGTACCACATAACTCTTCTCGAGCTCCATCAACTTTCCTCTTTCCCAACCAATTCCCAAGACTCAAAAAAATAAAAGAGAAGACAAGAAAAAACCAAGAAGAATACCATGAAAACCCATAACGATATTACACTAAACAAAAGCGGCAATGCCTTGCACCAGACATAAACAAAACCACAAATCAAGCTCAAAAGACCAAAGGCACAAGATTGACACCATGACTCAAATCCCATGGTTCCTAAGGAAATCTCAACCTGAGCCATCTTCATGGCAAGCTGTCTTTCAATGCAACTCCGTACATCACACTACCATAAACACATAACTGTCAATGTATAATTAAGCATAATAATACACCAGTTACCTCATCTAATTGTGCCAAGAACACTTCTTGCAACTGAACACATCCACCCCATCTCTCAAGGGACTCTAATCCTTTAAAAAAGACTAGCTAATATACTTGTCAAGTGCATGTTCATGAATATAGCACATATCCACATAATGTCAGACAAAATCAAGGTTAAGAAGACTTCATGTGTGCAAAGCACTCATTCGTTCGAAATTAGGGTTTCCAAACATAGCCAAAGGAATTCTTGCCCAATTCTTTTCTTTGACCTTTTTACCTTGTTGGAATCTTGGCTTATTATATGGTGTCACACCACCCAACTGTTAGTTATATAAACACATCAACTATTACCTTGTCATGCTAATGCCAAGCATTTTACCATGCAACTGCTCACACATGTCAACCACATGTTCCAAATATCAAGACAATCATATCTATTAATTTGAAATCAATTGTTACCAAGACTAACAATCATGTCATAATCCATAGTCAACTCATAGTCATCGATCATAATACTACAACTAAGATCAACACATATATTTTAGTACAATCATCTTAAAACATGATCATTTGAACACATACTCATATTATGCAATTCATCAAACATTCATACCATGTTAAATACATCAACTAGATGACATAATCAACAATCAAGAACCAAATATATGACATAAGCAACTGATACCTTAATGTATCTCAGGGGAGGTGATCTTGTCTGCACAATCAATCTAGTTAGCACGATATAACTTTACAACGCATCAGCTCAAGCACTCATAAGTTCATGATATCCATAAAAATATCTAACTAACATGTTCACATCGTAAAATCATACACATATGCAAAGTCACTCTAGATTAGTATGACACCATGTCACAAATATGCCAGTTCATACCTGAATATCACAACCATAACCATCTGCATAAGTCAAATCAGATTAACACAATACATATAACATCAAGATGTTCAAGGCAGTGAACATAACCATCACGCATATGACGAATCCAAATTATAACATCAATATCTCAATGAAATGACGCTAATCATCAAGTTAATACCATATAACAACAATAAGCTATACACCATACTCATCAACAACATACAACATAATCATTAGGTTATCTAATATAAAACAACAATAGAAATGCATACAACTACAAGTTACTATCATTCTTGACTATCTCACACATGTGCATATAACAACACTAATCATCTAACATCGATCATGAATGTAACCATAACATCAAATACATGTTCATAATCCTAATGTATATAACCCTAATGCATATAATAATCCTTAACTTACATACCTGCATGCCAAACATACACTACCTGTATGATGATATACTCTTATCCCAAAGTCTAATGCTGCAACCTCATTATGATGATATGCATCCCTTGCTCTATCTCAACTAGCTCATTAGCATCATAACAACCAATAGCATCGTGATGACCTAAATTGCATACAATGACTTCACAAGGCATGTTTGACCTACTACACATGCATAATTATAGCCAAGACCATACATGCATAACAACAACCATTACTTCATTGTACACATTGCCACATGCAACCAACATGATGCATAAGCAATGCCAAATTAACTACACCTATGCATAAACACATGTAGTCGAACATAAGCGATCAATTCTTGTAATCAATCTACAAGACTGATACATAATCAAAATATTCAAAAATGTAACCTAACATACAAGAATGTAATTAGGTATCATGAAATCAACATGTAAGCGACATATAATTCCTACACAGTTGTAGAATTTTCACCTGTAGATCACCTGATATATGCAATGTCCTAAAGCATAATACTTGATCTACTTCTACCATAAACTTTACGGATGCTTAAAAAATATGAGCATCATCAAGCATGAACAAATATAACTGAGATTGTGAAGTAATAAACCATAACACAGAAGATATATCATTGGGGAAAGCACCAGACTAAAACCCCAACTCTGTATTATCATACAAGTGGAAATCTTGTTCAAGTTACAAAAAGAATTAGCTCTCAAGCGATCTTGATCTCTCTGCACTCAAACAATACTGCTCATAGACTCAATAGACATATAATATATATTCCTCAAGCCCTCCAAACCTCCTATTTCCTTGCGCAGTTTTGATTGGGGTCCAATGATATCACATGTGTGAATTGGCCTCGCCACACTCACTGTAACCTCAGGTCCAACTGCACAATCCATAAGGAATAATGTTCCTTCTGCATGCAAGGAATATTCACCAAGGAATATCCTAGCAACTGATAGTACATTGTCCCTCCATCTGATCTCAAATGGGTCTGTGACTGAAATGACATGCATGAGTTATCCATGAGTAAATCTTCGGCTATTTGAATTACAGTAGTTACATGCATGCAAGCATTAACTAATTGAACTCTCATTAATTTAACAAACTATTAATTTAATCTAATTGGACATGACTAAGTTAAACTAAGCCAACTAATTACAACTCAATATTACAACTCATCCTTATCTCTTTAACTGAAGGTTAAATTCCTCAATCAAAGGAGAAATTGTTGCATGTCCTCACATAGACTTCAAGTTTGATTTTCCTTAACTAATTAACTCAAGATGAATTAATTAATTAATTTCAAACCTGCTATTGATATCAAATTCGAATTTTACTTCCTATGTTTAGTCCAGGGACT
The DNA here is from genome assembly GCA_000404065.3 of Pinus taeda. Taxonomy (NCBI): domain Eukaryota; kingdom Viridiplantae; phylum Streptophyta; class Pinopsida; order Pinales; family Pinaceae; genus Pinus; species Pinus taeda. The sequence continues at coordinate 70,248 of APFE030957630.1, read as the reverse complement.
GACTAAAATAGGAAGGGATCCCGAATTGCTATTTTTAGAAAATCTATTTTTAGCACTTTCACTTTTCACCCATTGTTGCTGAGACCTCCAATGGCTGAACTGCTTTTTATAGCCTGACTATTTATAGCAGTGCTATTTTTAGCATTTCTTGTTGCAAATCTCAACACTCCCTCTCAATAAGAAAGGGATTATCAGCAACCTCAATCTTGTCTCTGTGGAAATAGAACTTACATTTTGACAATGCCTTTGTCAAAATATCTGGATTCTGCTCCTCGGTCGAAACATAATGCAACATCATGATCCTCTTGACCACACAATACCATAGATGATGGTAAGAGATATCTATATGCTTGGACCTATCATGAAACACTGGATTCTCAGAGAGTTTAATGCAGCTCTGATTATCATAGTATATCACTGTAGGATCCATCATCTGACCAAACAATCCACTAGAATAGAATCTTTTGCATCCAAATGGCCTCACATGCTGCCTGATTGTTACTGGGAATAGTGTCCACTCGGAGCTGCTATTCCCACTAAGACTGGTAGCTATCTTAGAAACAAACAAGTAAAGTCTACTTTTGCTTTCCTTTATGAAAATAGATAAGAGTGGAACAAAGGAGACCAACCTTAGTCCTGCGCTTGGTTTCCTTGTTTGATTCCTCTCCTTCCTGATAGGCCTTTGCCGCTTCTTCTTCGTCTGCCCAGCTTCAAAGAGCACCTGTGGAATCACAGCAACATACTACTATCGAAGAACAAAGATCTATATTCATAAATAACACAGGACCAGATGTGTGTTAACCATACAAATGCATATATAAGTAAACATACAAGAATATGGAGGAAAACTTGAATTGCTTTATTAAGATGAAAAGTAGCAAGGGGATTACAACCATATGTTCTGACCTAGCATCATCCTCCAGCTAGAAATCCATTCTTCACCTCAAGTAAAGATTATATCACCCAACACTATTAATGTACACCAGGAAACCAACAACACTTCTCTATAAGATACAAAATTCCAGCCTCTGGATCTCTGTGATGAGGGATCCATATATAGATGATTGAAGGGAGGTGAGTCATCTTCTGGGGTCTTAATTAGTGTCCTCTCTCTTATAGTTCCTACTTCCACTTGGAGAATGGTGATCTATTACTCATCCTTGGTCGAAAACAGAGAGGCAAGTGTCATAGGGGAAGCTTCTAGAAGATTCCATGATCTTCCACCTCGCATTTTGTCCCTGCCATTTGTCCATTCCCGAACATCACACCCTACAAAGGAGCCATTCAGTATGCATCGCACCTTGTATACTGGGAAGGTGATATGCATCGCACCCTCTGTAATGGGTTTTCAGTATGGTCCAGTTTTGACCATTTATGAGTAGTTTTCAGTGGACAACTTCTGGGAGATGATGTAATCAGCTGACCTTGTTCCTTTAGGCAGTGAAGCAACAGTTTTAGGGACTTAGAGCCCTCAGTTTATGGACATTTATGATTGGGGTTGAAGTGCCCAAAAATTTCTATAATAGTATGGATTTATATCTTCATAAAAAACAAGGGTGATACCCTACACCCAATGCACATGATCCCAAACAAATTGATTGGAATATGTAGGTTACAATTCTATGAGCCCATGGATTGCTGTAGTTCGGATGAACTCCCCATTTGAGGTATTGGATCATGCACTCTACGGTGAGCTCATGCCCCCAAGTTGGAGCCAGATGTTACCCACCAAAATGGGTAACCCCATAGGAGAAAAATATTCTCCTACATTTGTCAGCCACCTGGTTATCAAAACACTAATAGACCCTACCAACCACCAATTAGTTGATGATATGCCATGTATCTACACCACTTGCATCATCCATTTTCTTCTCACCCATTCACCAAAAACTTGGACGAAGGAGGGACGCCATTTAAAGGTTACTTTGATCATTTTTCAATTGGGAGCTTTAATTTTTCGTTTTTAGGAATTTAGTATGGATTATGGGGTAATCTGGAATATTAAAGACTTCGACTATGATCTTGTTCTCTCACCGTACTTGGGGGGTTAATATTTGATCTTAGTCTAGTGGGATATCCCTTAAGGTCCTTTGGGTATTGAAGGGGCACTACTTGGGAAACCATGATAGAGATGGTGTAGTTTCATTTTCCCATATGTTATAATTAACACTTTCCATCTTGCATTACAATCCCATGCTTCACCTCCATTATTCAAGTACAACTTGCCATTGGTTCTTTGGGATTTAGAAATCATATGTACACAAACCTGGGTAGGGAACACAATTTTTTCCTTAGGAGTTTGATGTAGCTAAAAGAAACATAAAAATCATATCATGGACACAACTAATGAAGGAAAGGAAAATGAAAATGCAAAATATGGCTAGGGGCATAAATAATAGTATGTGTTATGCAACCAACTCACAAATAGATAGATCAATGACTTAAAAATTATCCTCTCTAAGGGGGAAACCTCCTTTAAATTACATAAATGGACAATTATTGGATGATTCAAATGATAAAACATACCTTCTATATATAGGAGTCTAAGGGGTCATAATATAATTAGAGCCTACATAAAAATAATAATGTAAGGGCATAACAATAACAATAGTGGGCTTCTATGGGGCACAATAATAACAATATGGGGACTACATGGGCACAACAATACCAATAAGGGGTCTACACTAACAACAAAAATACGGGGCTACACTAGTATTATAGGGACCTAAGATGCCCCTCTCCTTCAAAAAAGTGTTGTCCTAAACGCTTGAGTAGTTATGGATGCTTCTGTATAAAATTCTCAACTTCCCATGTGGAATCTTCAGCGGTTAAGTTCTTCCAATTGATGAGATAGTCTGAAATTGATCGATTTCGTAGTTGTCGAGTTCTTGTTTCCATGACTACTTCAGGTTCCAATATGATTTTTCTTTCCTCATCAATTTTTGGAAATATTGTTTGAAGTGGGAGCTTGTTACCTATAACCTTATTTATGTAGAAATTTCATTGTAGATCACCTGATAATGAAATCTACTAAAGCAAAATACTTGATTTAATTCTACTATCAAAATTTGTGGAAGCTTAATCAATTTAAGCAAGATCAAATAGAACACATATAACGGATAATGAGAAATCAATCACACATGAACACAGAAGAATACTCCGGGGAAAGCCTCAACTAAAAACCTTGCTATCTGTATTATCATACAAGTGGATATATCTCAGGGTTACACAAAGATTTAGCTCACAAGCCATCCAGCTCTCATTACAATCCCTCACTGCTGCTCATAGACAGAATAGACAACACATATGCCTTCCTTCAGTCCTCCAAGCCTCCTACTTCCTTGCGTAGTTTCTCCTGGATCCTCCAACTGCAACCTGTGTGGTTCTCACCTCACACACAACACTGACCTCTGAAATAACTGTGCAATCCTGAAGGAGATAATTCCTTCTGCATGGATGAGTTTCCTATATAGGAAAATTCCTCCAACTGATAGTACGCAATTTCTTCCTTTAATCTCAACTAGGTCTTTCTCTGAACTGACATGCACAAGTTAGTTATGAGAGAATATTCAGTTATCTGGAGAACACTAGTTGCATGCATGCATGCATTAACTAATTGAAATCACAATTAGTTCCTCTAACTGTTTGGAACTAATTTAACTAGACTTAACTCAGTTAGCTGAGCTAACTAATTACAACTCATCCTTATCTCCTTAATTAAGGGATAACTTCCTCAATCAAAGGGATAACTGTTGCATGTCTTCACAAAGACTTCACGTTTGATTTTCTCCAACTAATTAACTCAATATGAATTAATTAATTATTTTTCAAACATCTACTGAGACCAAAGTCGAATTTTAATACTCAATTTTAATTCAGGGGCTAATTAAAATTGGAATCTATCCCGAAATGCTATTTATAGCAATGCTATTTTTAGAATTTCTATTTTTTGCTATTTCCAATAGAGTTGGAGTATATCCTCAAATGATATTTAAAGCAATGCTATTTTTAGCATTTTTTGTTGCCATTTTCAACACTTTAAGCATGAAACATGGAAAACTGGGTGCACTCGGGAAGATGCAGAAAAGCTCTAATTTGTATGCCATAGTACCAATATTTTGCAACACCTTGTAAGGACCATATTTATTTGGTGATAATTTATTATCCTTCTTAGCTTGCTTGAGGAACATTTGTTTGTATGGTTGTAGTTGTAAAAATACCCAATCACCTACAACAAAAATTCTTTCATTGCGTGTTGATATGCCTGTTGTTTCATTTGATTCTGTGCCAAAGGGAGATTATCCTTTAAGAGTTAGAGAACTTGTTGTTGATGCTCGATGTGATCTTCCACTGCCTGAACCTTATAATTTTATCTTAAAGATGATGTGATGGATGGTGGATGATATCCATAAAGTGCCATAAATGGGGTCATTTTTTCTCTAGTATGGAAGGAAGTGTTATACCACCATTCATCCAGAGGTAACCACTTGACCAATTGTGTTTTCTTATCAGATACAAAGAAATGAAGATATCTTTCCAAATATTTGTTCACTATCTTAGTTTTCCCATTAGATTGAGGATGATAAGATGAGCTATAAGCTAATTGAGTACCTAGGCAAGAAAATAATTTCATCCAAAAATTCCCAATGAAAATGGGATCCCTATTACTTACAATAATACTTTATTTCCATTAGATTTTGAATTGTTTCCATAAATGCATTAACAACTATATTGGCTTTAAATGGATGGGATAATGCACAAAAGTGTGCATACTTGGTAAGTCTATCAACTACCACCATGATGAGACTCTTTCCTTTGTACTTGGGTAAACCTCTGATAAAATCCATTGAAACCTCCTCCCAAAATTGAATTGGAATGGATAAAGGTTGTAATAGACCCGAGGTCTTAATTGTCTCAACTTTATTTTGTTGGCAAACAAAACATTTCGCTATAAATTTTTGAATTTCAGATTTAAGGCCATCCCAAAAAAATTCCTTCATGACCTTGTGGTAAGTTTTTAAAAATCCTGAGTGACCTCCTAAAGGAAAGGTGTGGAATTCCAAAAGAATCTTTTGTTTGAGTTGGGAGTTCTTACAAATATATAAGTGATCTTTGTACCATAATGAATCATTTTTTTAGCTGAATGTATAAGATGTACTGGGATGTTGCTACAAATTTTGAATGAGTGTCCACACTACTTTGTCATTCTTCCATTCATCCATTTCTTCGGTTATCCAATTTGGTTGGTGATAGAAAGGGAACAAAACAATGCTTCCACATCCTCATCCTTTCTTGAGAGTGCATCTGCAACAACATTCTGCTTCCCTTTTTTGTAGATGATTTCAAAGTCATACCCCAACATTTTTGTGACCCATTTTGCTACTTTTCCAAAGATAATCTTTGTTCCAAAAAGTATTTAAGACTATCATGATCCATTTTTACCTTAAAGTGTCTTCCTATTAGGTAATTCACCATTGATTTAGTGCATGTAGTATTGCCAAAGTTTCCTTCTCATAAATAGGTTTGTGTAAATAATTTCATTTGATTGGACGAATTTCAAAAGTAATGGGTCTTCCTTCTTGCATTAAAACAACACCAATTCCATTTCCCAAGGCATCACATTCCATAATAAAAGTTTTTGTGAAGTATGGCATAGATAAGGCTGGTGCTTGACACATTATCTCTTTAAGATGTTCAAAGGATTTAGTTGCTTATGGAGTCTAACAGAATACATCTTTTTTCAGTAATGTTGTTAGAGATGCTGCTATTCTCCCATAATTCCTAACAAACTTGCGATTATACTCATTCAATTTGAGAAATCCTCGCAAATTCTTTATGGTTGTGGAGCTTTTTCATTCCTTAATAGATTTAATTTTGTTAGGGTCTACCTTAACACTCTTACGAGATACAATATGACCCATATATTCTACCTCTTGTACTCCAAAGAAACATTTGGAGGTTTTTGCATATAATCATTTCTCCTCCAATATTTTGAGCACCCTATCAACATGTTGAACATGATCCTTCCAAGACTTGTTGTAGATTAGTATATCATAAAAAAATACCAACACAAATTTTCTAAGGAAGGGTTTGAAAATGGAATTCATCAAACCTTGAAATGTAGAAGGTGCATTGGTAAGGCCAAAAGGCATGACCAAAAATTCATAATGACCCTCATGAGTTCTAAATGTTATTTTCAGAATATCTTCAGTCTTCATTCTAATTTGATTATATCTTGAATGGAGATCCAACTTGGTGAAGTAAATTGATCCATGTAATTCATCCAATAATTCATCAATGACATGAATGTGAAATTTATCTTTAATAGTGATCTTGTTGAGCTCCTTATAATTTGGACACATGCACCATGATCCATCCTTCTTGTGCAACAATACTACTGGAGCTAAAAAATAACTTTGAATAGGTTGAATTATACCGACCTCTAGCATTTCTGCAACCATACGTTCAATTTCACTCTTTTGGGAACATGGATATTGTTAAAATTGGAAACTAGGGCCAAACTCCATGTGGGTCACCTTATTCATGGCTGATAATATTTTTCCTAGATTCCTCTCATCGAGAGGTGTAGGATTGATCTAAATATCATCCGATTCCAATAAGTATTCATGGAGATATGAACTTATTTTGATTATTGACAAATTATCAAAGTCGAACAACAACTTATGTAGGCTTAGACGCCCAACAGACACATCTATTCACCTTCAATGTTTGGATATAAATATTGGATGAATCCTCCTAATTTGGTCACTCACTTCTCATCATATCTCTCTCTCTCTCCTGCACAGAAAAAGAGACTCTCCTCTCTCCTACGTAGAAAGGATCTCTCTCTCACACGTGTGAAAAGAAGGATGCAAATTTCTTGGATTGGTGCACGACGATTTCTTGGATTGGTGCACGACGAAATCTTAGACTGATGTGCGACGAAGTCTTGGACTGGTGCACGGTGAAGTCTTGGACTGATACGCAGTAAAGTCTTGGACTGGTGCACGACGAAGTCTTGGATTGATGTGCGGCAAAGTCTTGGACTGGTGCACGACGAAGTCTTGGACTGATGTGCGGTGAAGTCTTGCTCTAGTGCATGGTGAAGTCTTAGACTGGTGCACGGTGAATGACTCACCAGTGGAGACTTGACGAGTTAGATCTAGGGTTTTCTGCCCTAGTTTAGGGCTGATCTAGGGTTTGCTGCTGTTGATATAAATCAGATCTTTGTACTATTTCTGTCTGCTGAATTATTGAAGATAAAAGAAGATTTGATGAAAGAGTTTCCCCATATTGGGGCTTGTCCCTGGCTAGCTGCCACATCTTGTGTCTCTTATCTTGGCTTGTTTTCTGTTGATCGTTTAAATGTTCTATCTGCACTTTACTTAATGTACATGTGATTGATAATTTGTGGATAATAATAAGAAAGATAAGTAAGCTTCTCTAAGCATAGAACATACCATAAATTAACATGGTATCAAAGCTGAGGTGAAGACAAAGTCCAAGCAAGGGCAAGAGAAATCACCGAAGAGAAGGTTGGCAAGGCTATCTGAAAGAAATAATGGGGTCCTCAACACACTTCCCTGCTAAAGACAAACTCCATGAGAAGTCTGACTATCACAGATGGAAGATGTCTCTCGATCTAACATTAGAAGAACATGAAGTGTTGGACCATGTGAGAGGCAGAATTGTTGAGCCTCCATCAAATGCATCTGCTGCTGCTAGGAACAAATGGATCAAGGGAGAATTCAAAGTAAAGAAGAAACAATTCCGGGGCTAAATTCAAAGTAAAAACTGGACCAAAGGGTGGAAGAAAAGGACGATGTTACAATTGCAATAAAATGGGTCACTATGCAAGGGAGTGCCCTGATAAAATGGACCCACATCGGGACGATGATCAAAATCCCTCTCAAAGCAATCAAAGGAATGGCAAGTCAAATGGCAAAGGTAAAAGAAGTGATGGAAATCAAGGATGAGGACAACCATTCAAGAAGGCAAGAAATTATAGGTATGAACCTAACACTGTTGACAATAAGCAAGATGAATACTATCTACTAGCTGCTCTATCTACTACTGCTCCCCCGGAATCACTGGGAAATTGGCTTATTGATAGTGGTGCTTCAAGGCACTCCACTGGTTACAAAGAAGCTCTCTATAATCTAGTAGAGAAAGAAACCAACCTGGAATTTTTTTTTGGAGAAAATTCAAATATCCTGTGAAAGGCGTAGGAAATGTCACTCTTCAACTAAATCAGGGTAATACCATCCACTTACAAGATGTATCATATGTACCTTATCTCAAAAAGAACCTGGTGTCCATTTCGGTAATGGAAAACAAAGGCTACAAGGTGGCTTTCAACAATGGCAAGGTACGTGTATGGAAAAAGAACTTTAAAGACGCTTTTACTTAAATTTGGGTTTCGAGTTGATTCATTATATTAGGTCGGAGGAAGTTCGTTGGGTGTCATGACTTGTGACACATCTCTTCAGCCTGAATTATAACATCGAAGGTTTGCTCACCTTCATTATAAAGCTCTACCTGATGTAATAAAAATGGTAACTTGGATGCCCAAATTCATATTAGAGCAAGAAGCTATATGTCTAGGATGTGCCGAAGGGAAGCTCAAAAGGGGACCATTCCTCTCTAGCCAAAGCAAGACCTCCGATATATTGTAGTTGGTTCACTCAGACATATCCGATATGATGCCTATGAACTCTTTGGGAGGATATTTATATTACCTCACTTTACAGAGGATTATTCTCGCAAGACTTGGATATATTTCTTGAAAAATAAGGATGAAGTGTTCTCCTGGTTTCGACACTTAAAAGCCTTGATTGAGAATCAAACCGAAAAGAAGATCAAGATCCTAAGAATTGATAATGGGACTGAATATGTATCCAATGAGTTTCACGAATTTTGCAAAGAGGCTGGCATTAAGAGGGAGACCACTACAATCTATACTCCTGAGCAGAATGGTGTGGTGGAAAGGAAGAACTGTACGATTGTGGAAGCTGTCTCTGCTATGCTCCATGATCAAAGACTTCTAAAGTTTCCATGGACCGAAGCTGCGAACACCACTGTATATATACAAAACCGATGCCCTCATCAAGCATTGGGTTCCAAAACTCCTAAAGAATGTTCACCGATAAGAAACCTGACGTACCTCATTTTAGAATTTTTGGAAGACCAATATATTTTCATGTGCCAAAAGAGAAAATGAATAAATTGGGTGCATCTGGAAAGAAAGGAATCTTTGTGGGTTATAGTGAAAATACTAAGGGCTATAGAATCTATGTATTTGGTCAAAGGGAAGTCGAGATTAGTCATGATGTCACCTTTGACGAAGATATGGCGCTTAGTAAGGTGGACAATATTCCTACTTTGAGGAACACTCAAGAAGCTGACAACAGGGAACTGAAAGAAAAAGAAGAGACAATGCCTGATGTGGAAGAACCCCTGGATCCTATTGATCCTCCTCTTCCTGAGCCCTCCTCTTCAAGGAAGAGGCCTTCATGGCTTAGGGGGACACTTGATTATGCTGAAGGACACACAACATCCCGAGGAACCTGTTAGTGTCAGTCTTTCCAGCCTTCCTCCAGTGATCAAATATGCTCTTACAAAGTGGTTTCAGAGTGTTAAGGTCAAATTTTGTCATTTCAAAATGTTTTCAAGCAAAATTTGGTCACTAGGCATTAGGTCTAGGGTTTGCTCTCACTCTTTTCAAAGTTGCCCAAATGCCAATTTATGTCACTATTCAGCTGAGTCTATCATCATTCATAGGGTTTTCATTATCATGTCAGTGTCTAATGAGTCATTTTACATCTTGTTCATGCTTCAGTTGTGCCTTGGCAAGTTCATTTCCCTCTCCTAGGGTTTTGAAGCTAATTTCTCTTGGACGGTCAAATCATCAACAAAACTTGTATCCAGATGTTCATACACCTTCCCCTATCCTTAAAGTACCTTATCAAACACTTCCCATCCCTTAGATTTGCCAAATTCCTCATTTTTCCACAAACCCTAGTTTCT
>APFE030957630.1:791-59890 GCA_000404065.3 Pinus taeda | reverse complement strand
TTTCGCTCCATTTCGACAAAATTCCTTGTTTCACACATCGGGACAAGTCGCACTCAAATGATGTTCCAGAGAAATAAATGATGAATTTGGGACAAATGAGAGAGGTTTTTGTCCACAAAATGCCAAAGAATAAAACCCTCCTTCACTTTTTGCACAGGTTGCATGGTTTGAGAGAATGTCAAAGAATACCGTTGCCTCAGGAGAATCAAAGGCACCTCTGAAGTGACCTTGGGAAAATCAAGTTTTCTCCTAGCTTGGTTGGCCAAATGATTTTCTTTATGGGTAAAATGATAACTAGACACAAAGATATTTCCAATGAGCTATCATGAGCTCAATTTTGGGTTGAGGAAGACATTCAAACGTTAACTGCAACAGCACTCTGCCTTGAGGCAGCCTCATTTGGCACTTTTTGACCAGTCTTGGGAGATTTGACTTTTGACAGGGAAAATGAACTCCAAATTGAAAAATTCTAGTTGTGTTGGAAATTAGACTCAAAGAAATTTCCAACTAGCTATCCTGCACCCGATTCTGACACCGGGAAGGCCTCCAGAAGCCTCCTGCAAAAGGAGTGACCCGTCAAGACTGGGGTGCGACCCGTCAGGGCACCTCAGCCAGTGCAAATTTTGTATGGGCGCGACCCGTCAGGCACGTGAGACCTGTTGGTCAGTGAATGCGACCCATCAACGTACCCTCTATACAAAACCGCTAGCAAGCTGCTAAGGAACCACGAATTGCTAAATTTTGCAAGGTAGGCCCTCAATCATGAAAAATTATTGCTTGCTACAGTTCCAGAAGATCATGATTGTATTTTTAATGGTCTTCATTTTGCAAGTAAAAGTCTCCATTGTGCTTTTGGGTTTGAAGTTGTCAAAATTGCTAGGGTTTATTATGCTGTTTTGAGGTATCCCTTTTCTTTCCTATTATCCACCTCCCATTACATATTCCTTATCATTTTATTTAAATTTCCCTTCCAAATTTGATAAGAACCTTAAACCCTACTCCTCTTCCCTACCCCTCTTCCCTAAAAAAATAAACACTCAAGTCCTAACCCTACCCCTCATGATGCCAATGTAAAAAAATATATATCATGATGCATGTGCAATAATTGTTGCAATGTTTTTCCCTTAAATCCCTGTTTTATATATTTATTCCCATTTTCCCTTTAGAAGTGCCCCTCCCCTAACATTCTCCTCATGTTCCTTGTCCCCTTGAAACAACATTCAAACAGTCAAAACAACAGGGTATCCCATGGGAGGATTTTATCTCTTCAGAGGCTATGCTTATCCGGCTCAATGCTCATTTAGAGAGGCTGTTGGCTAAAGCCAACCAAGATAAGAAATTGCTGAGAAACATGAAGAACCATTATTGGGCGCGGATGCACGTGTGCAAAGCGAAGATGAAGGTGCTTCAAAGGCGGTTGGCCAAGGCACTAAAACGGAGAAAGAGGCCTGATCCCCTCCATATCTTGGCCAAGGCTTCACTCAAGGACCAAGGCACTAATTAGCCTAGCCACAACACAAATCCCAAGAAATTTTGAGCATTTTGGGTAAATTTTGGTTTTTTCAGGCAATTTACAGGTTTTCTCCATTAACGGGTCTCACCCCTGGTGAGACCCTTCGTCCCGGCAACTCCATTTTGCAAAAACTCAGCATTTCCAGATTTTTCATGGAAAGTTACACTTGCTCAGCCATTACTAAGAAATTTCATCAAGTTTTGGGCCTCCAGAAAGTCAAAAAATAAGCAAAAAATGACTTTCTGCCACATTTTTGACACACAGAAAGCAGTCTTGGGAGATTGCAATTTTGGAGGGGCAAATGGCCACCAAATTTAGAAATTCCACTTGGGTTGGAAATTAGACATCCAGACTTTTCCAACAAGCCCACTTTTGCCTCATTTGGACACCTGGAAGTACCTCAAAATCAGCTCCAAATTAGCGCGACCCGTCAGGCAGAGGTACGTGACCCGTTGGGCAGTTTTCACAGGAATTCATCTACAGCTCAGGAATTCACCCAGCTTTGACCAGTTTTGACTTGAGATGGGATTTTTCACCCTCTTTGATGTAATTAATGTATTTTCATGTTGACATGTCACTTATTTACCTATTCTAGAAGATTCATTCATGAAATGGCAAACATTTAATGAATGAATTGGTTTCCTAGTTTATAGAGGCAAGTTGTTTTGACTGCCTAGTTTTTAGTGCTAAGTTTAGAAGTGGTTGAAACAGCTCCTAGGATAGTGAGCTCGATCCATGGAGGCAGGGAAAGAGGTTAGATGATCTATATTATGTACTTTCTTGCTCATTTTCATGGTTGGACTCTTGAGGGAGAAGCTATCATTGTATTATTTCACTGTATCTCTGCAATTTTTGGCTAAGGAAGACCAGGGTTTTGCAGTCCTTTTTGGGATTCTTGTGCTTACATGTATTGATGGTGTGTTTCTCTATGTACCTGTAAGTGTGTTATGTGAATCATTTCCTTTATTTTCCTTCTGCACATTAAGAAAACGAAGTGTTAAAGTAAGAATTCGTGACTGTCATGCTCTGCTTTTAAGTTTGTTTAATTTCAAAGTTTTCTATTGTTTAAGGAGAATTCAAAGTTATTGTTTGCTCTCCTTAACTCCTCACCTGTCACTCCTAATCATCCTCCTCAATCAAAGGCATCAATACTGTCTCCTACCTCGCCCCAAAGAACCCCCTGCAGAAACTGTGTCCAATCCCCGCACCCAAAATTGCCATCCCCTCAATTTGCCACCAAAAACCCTAAAAACCCCAAATCAACCCTTTTGATCAGTTTACTAGCCTAAAATCAGTGTTACCCTATTGGTCATCTCATCCATTGAAAATTTTACTGAGATTGACCAGAGAGAGCCTTCTCCTGCCCCGTAGGGCTAGCTACGAGGCTAAATGGTTTGATGTTACCTTGAGGTTTGCCTTTTTCAGCCTGAGGTGAAATTTCAAGCGCTAACAGGATCTACTTGCCAGATGTCCTTTTTTGGATCAAGACCAAATGTTAAGGGAGAAATTGCCACATCGAGCATGATGATGAAGCAAGGATTTTCATAAATTTAGGCAGGAGATCAGTCTTCAGTTTTGATCCTTAGTTTTAGCCAGTTCTCCAGCAACAACATGATCTTCAAGTAGATAATATTTTATTTTAGATTTATGATTGAATAATGCAATGTATGTAGTTTTAAGTAGAGATATACTTATCTATTTTTAGACATTGTAATTAAAGTTTTTGCTAAAATCTTGGTTATAGTTTTGTAATTACTCTATAAAGACTTTGATTTCGCAATAAGAAAGGGTTGTGATTTTTTGGAAATAACTTTCTTTTGTACTGTGTGTGTATGATCAGATATTATTATACAATAGTTTATGTGAGTAGTAGTAAAAAATCATGTTTTTATGACTCCCTGTCTATTTTATAAGTTTTATATGTTCTTCAATATTTGAATACCAAGTTTTTGAGTTGGAATTCATACCTGTGTGCTCCAAATTAGTTTATTCAAGTATTTATTACATGATTTTTCTAATTTAGGTATTCTTTTATGCTTTGATTTCTAAAACTTGTCAAAGGAGTTGTTACTATATTAATTTTACTTTTTCTCACTCACTGAACCTATGGTTAACATAAGACTTATTGGGTCAGACTCCATGCCTAATGGTGAAATTCCCTATAGTCCAACCAACATTAGTTCTTCTCAATTAAATATGGCCAATGGGCTTAATGACCTACTGCTAAAGTGACTATGAGTGGTATATTTTTAAGGAGAGATCCCTCTCCATATTGATGGGCCATCTTTCAATATAAAGCGGTTGTAGGTTACCTTTTTTCCCTCTATATTCGGGGTTTTTTCTATGATAATAAAGTCAATCATCTTCTTCCATCAATACTACAACAAACTGGACTTCGCGGAAAAACTAAGTGTTTGAAAATTCCTTGTTTATCTTTGACAAAGACACTCCTAACCGTTGGTATAAAGTGACTGTTATGGTTTGTGTGTGGAATATAGGATGTGCAAAAGAGAGGAATGTGTGGGAGAATAAATGTGGAACAAGGAACACAAACTTTCTTCCAACATAATAGAATGTTTATGTATGTGATAATTACTTTCGAAAAAATATGAGACATATGATGTCAGGATTCTATTCTTTTATCAAAAAAGTATGGAGAAAGCATGGAAGAATTTATAAATTCTAGGAGATTAGATTCATAAAGAATTTATAAAATGGAATATCAAAATTTCATACTTGCATTTGGTTACAGTTGTCTTGAAATCATAAACTCATTAACTGTTAGGATATCTAACTATCTCGAAAGTTCGTCTATAAATTAATACATATTACAAAATGGAGAATTGTCTCTAACTAGAGGAGCCTCATGTTGTAAACCTTCATTCAACAGACCAGGGAAAATCAAGTCTGTGTTAACAAATCCTTTAAAGAGACCATAGCAATACTCAACCTAAGAATTTGTGACTTTTCTTTCCTTGATAGGAAAATGATTATTACTATAAAATAGATAATTTTCAAGAATTTTTGTGTTAATTTCTGTAGAGATTAGGTCAGATGATGGGTTCTTTGGATTCATATGCCTCGTTTTCTCCTTCATCTTATGGGTAGAATTCCCTATGAGTCTCTAAACCAGACACCGAAATTTTTAAGGGTCAATTTTGATAACATGGGGTTCATAAATATACACCACGTAGAAAGTTGGGGTGATGATATTCTTGTGCTCCAAGTATCTGCTTGATCTTCCTTCATTATAGGTAGTTGAATAAGACTTGGAGATCACATGGGAACAGTTACTAGTAGCCAACATGACATATTCTAATCCAGACTTGGGTGTAACTTTATTCATCTCCAACATTTTCATCAATCTTTCCATAGTTATTTTCTCCCTACATATTCCCTTTAGTTGGACGATCAATTGCAGAACTGATAAGAAAATTTCCATATACTCTTCAGTTGTTGTCTAAAGATTATTTCAAATTTCAAAATCTCTTATTATTGGAAGGTCATCTAAACTCTCTTAACCTATCAAATCTTGGACATTGTTGTCCTAATAAGCTATGATTTTGAATCTACATTTCCAAGGATGTACTTTAGGATCATTTTTAGTTTATCTAAACAAGAAAAAGAATAATGTTTTGTAGTTGTTAGCAATGGAATTAGTTCATTGATGGTCACTAAGTCGCTTTGCCATCTTTTGTAGGCTTGTCAGATCTAATGAAGCCCGCTAATATCTTCTTTGGAGAGTACGGCGGAGGGGCATCATGTTAAGGAAATAAAAAATGAGAAAAATTATACCTTCCTTGAACTATTCTGGTTTCCCTACCAATGAGGTCTCTTTTATTTTCTTTTCTTTTTCAAAAAGAAAAAAGCAACATACTTTTTATTAAAACAAACATTTACATTAGAAAAATATGCCATGAGCTACTCCATTCCTTGATATAGCTATGAACAATTATATCTATGTTCAACATAGGTGTATGAGCTCCATTCATAAGAGCAAGGAAAACACCTTATCTGTTATGTGCCTATTTTTATCCAGTCTTACACAAAACAATTTAAAATTTGTCACAAAAAGGAATCTTGGAAGAAGACATATAAAGAAACCCTAGATCACATTATCACAAAATATCTGCTTGCTGGAAAATATACATGTACCAGAAAACAAAAAAGTGACTATAAGGTATATATTTTCCCTGATCTTTGTAGTGAATCATTGTAGAAAGAAAAAAATAGATTTCTCCAGATTGGTTGTTGCATCCCTCCTTGGATAATGCATTTGTAACAAAGTTTTTCTCTCTATATATGCGTGAAAGTTTTAGCCTTTGAAAACTAACAATCATCATTTTGATATGCTTCATCCAATTTATAAACATGTGTGGTTCGATTAAATATCACTTCTATACCCAGTCAATAACCACTTTGGAATCTCCAAAGATGTTAATAGAATCAATGGATAACCATTTATATTAGAAAAAACCCCCCATAGTTCAATAATCTATGCTCGATTATTAGAACCCGGCCCCACTATACCAATAGAAGTGATAATAAGATCTAGGTTCAATGAGTATATATGACCTACAACCACATACATTTTTGCATGTCACCTCATCAAAGAAACGAACTAGTTATCTACTTCAAACATCACCTGATTTATAACTCTCGGTGATTCCTTTTTAAAAAATGGTCCTATTTGCGAGAAGTATGCAACAAACTTCCTACAAATAAGCATGTTGTCTATAGAAGAATCCTCAAATATGAGAGCATTCCTACTTCTCCAGATGCCCCATAAAATGGATGAAGGGAGAGTATGATATACCTTGTATTTCAAGATATGTTCCAATAAACAATCTTCTATTGAAGTAGAATTCCAATCGGCAGAAATTTGCAAGAAATTCAATACTTCAATCCAAATGGAAATTGTGAATGGAAATATTAGAAAATGGTGTCTCACATCTTCATGATATAATTTTCACATAGCACATCTCTTTGGGTCAAGAAAACCTCTCTTGCATAAGTTTCCCCAAGTTAGTATCATTTTTCCATGCCAACCAACCAAAACATATAATTTTAATGGGAAGGTACCACTTCTAGAATTTACGGAACCAGCTTTGATCCTCCCAAGTTGATTGTGTTGGCAAGATATAATTACATGCCTCCTTCGTCAAGATATGATAATCAAGTTTTTATGGGGACCATACTATGTCTGTCTCTTTTATTTTATGTGTAGGTATTGTTTAAGTGTGTGTTGTCATCTATACACTTTTTGGGGCATAATGGTTTCTATTTCTACTATTGTTGTCCTATATCTCATAGTTTGTAAGCCAAGTTATTAGACAAGAAGAAACCGAGTTATTTAATAAATGGAAGAACATGGAACAAACAGAGCAATTCGCAACCAAAGCTATGTGTGTCCACGTTGAAAATATCAAACAGGTGTGAAAGGATTGCGAGTCTTTTTTTTTTCAATGAGGTGTGAAAGAACCGCGAGCTATTTTTTGTTCAATACAATGATAGAAATGAGAGTACCTTATGATAATTTTTTAATCTCTATAAGTTCTAATTACATTTTTATGTTGCATTCATAATGCAACTAACTCACATTGATCTCTTTAACATCGGTTGGATAGTGAACCAATTTAAAACCAAGACTTACTACAACTGGATACTGGACCAATTTAAAACCAAGACTTACTATTTAATGGTAATGGATTATGCATTTTTTAATATTTTTAATAAAGGATTATAGATTCTTTATATTTTTTAAAATTTGATTGACATGAATAAAGTCAAACAGATGATTTTGTTCATATTCATTACTTATCTATAATATCTCAAAGTTTACAATTAATATATAAAAATGGTCATAAAAAACAATGATAACAACTGAAAATAAACATCACAGCTAATTGCACCTATCTATTTAAGAGTATTTATATTTTAAATGTGTGAAATAAAGGATGTGTGAAAGAGGGGTATGTGTAGGAGGACCTTTATTCCACACACATCCCAAATTTCAGACACCTATTGTTCTACACAACTACTTCAACAATTGGGGTCAATTTACACGATAAACTTGGAGAACAATCTTGAAACAAGCAACAAAGCAAGCCTTCCTTATTGATAGTTGTTTGATTTGTTTGAATGTGGGTTATTTCGGGTAAGTGGGGTCATCTCTCCCTATGAAACACTAAATCAAACCAAAAACCTTAGCAACTAATTTCTATATTGGATAATATTACTATCTGTTAAATTATTGAGAGGGGATGTTTAATGATCTTCATATTTCTTAGCTAGTTTCCTTTTGACTTAGTTAATTCATTCAGTAAAGTTTGGTCAGGGCTTGAACAACATTTTATGGAATGCTTTCACCGAGAAATACCTCTATTTTTTCTAATTTAATAAATGGAAGAACATGAAACTGCTAGAGTAGTTTGCAATAGAGCTATGCATATCCATGTTGAAAATCTCGAAGCTAGAAAGATTAATGTTGCAAAGACCGATAACATGCATTAATGGAGAGTCATCTTGTGCATTAACATAAAATCATTTTGTTTTTCATAATAATCTAGGAGGAACAAACATTATTAAAAATAGTTACGAAAGAAAGCCCTTTGATTTCCTTATTTCATTGTCCAATCAATATTAGTATTGCCTTTTATCTGGTGTGTTATAGAATTACAAATGAATTAATCTCTCCACTCACAAGTATATGATCAAAAAAAAATTGTAACTATAAGAAAGACATGTTAACTATTTGAAAGGATAAAAGAGCCACTTCTCTATGAATTAATGCATGTTAAATATTTGAAAGCATAACGAACCCTTCTCTACGAAAATTCATGCAAAATTGGTGACCATTTTCTTTGGAGGTTGCATTAGCAAAATAACTAACATAACAATCAAGCAATCAAAATTTTGGTTATTTCCACAAACGGAAACAATCAATGATATGAGAGAAATACGGTGCTACAAAATCTTTTTCCTCTGTTCAATACCTAATGACCAAACAATTCTCAGGGAGGTAACGTTGGATGTACAGGCATGTTTGCAAACTAATCACCATCCCTACCTACTAATATCTTACTCAACTCTTTGTGAAATTGATCAAACCTATCAATAGAACAAGAGACACATAATCCTTCATGATGTTGTGAGGATGCAGTCCCAGGGAGATAAAAAATTATGCTCCATTAAAGTATTTTGATAAAATATTCAGAAAGCATGCAATGACACTTTCCTGAATTACTTTCATAGAGGACTCAGCAAAAGTTCCTACTTGGGATTTTTCCATGTAAGCATTGAGAGTTTTAATGAAATTACAGTGTTCATCATATCTTGGAAATTTACCATGTTCCAGCAGAGAGATGAAAACCTTATTTCTCAATTTGTAGAAGTTCAATTCATCGTCATTTAACCAAGTGTCTCACTAGAAGTTTTGGCTTTGTATCATAAATTTGAATTCCTTGGTTAGTTGTGAATAAAGAATCCATTGCTCTAGGTTCGTTGAGGAGAAGGCAATGTTCAATACCGACTAGTCATGACTAATCAATCACATAACACATCTAGTTGAACCCGATTAATGTGGGCTTGGTAATATATATTAAAAACACTTGTATCCAAATGGCTCCATCATGCCTACTTTAGGTTTTGGTCTAAGGATAGGTGTTAAGTGTAAGCATTGCGAGGTTTTGAAATAATATCACCCTGAGCTTAGATGGGCCTCATTAGTATCGGGAAAGAAGAGTAAGAAACACAAACTTCCTTAAGCAAGAAGTGTCTTTTTAATGTGTTTTCAAAAGAAGTGTTGTGCGGGAGAATGGGTGTGCAGAGCAAGGAACACAAACTTTCTTCTGCAATGTTCCACACACATTCCCACTTCCAAACCTTCGCACACATTCCCCCTCCCCCTTCGCACACTTATTTCTCATAATACTACATATTAATCAATTTATAGTGGTTTTGGATTATTAATGTTTGGGGCATGAAAAGTATGGTTTGTACAGTAAATGGACTAGGTCATATGGTAATAATGTGATTTAACATAAATTTCAAGTCCTGATTGACAT
This sequence comes from Pinus taeda, assembly GCA_000404065.3. Lineage (NCBI taxonomy): Eukaryota > Viridiplantae > Streptophyta > Pinopsida > Pinales > Pinaceae > Pinus > Pinus taeda. The sequence goes on along the minus strand of APFE030957630.1, from coordinate 50,311 downwards.
GAACAGTTGATCTGATAACTACCAAAAGAGGCAGGGACTATGTTGCTTTGTAGCTATCCCTCTTGTTATATTATCAATTTCTTCATAGAGATGCATTTTTATTTTAAAAAATGCAATCCACTTCATGTATATGTCAACGACATTAATATATTAGAATTATAATTGGAAAAGTTGAAATATCTTTGAAAAAATTATATATGAATGATGTTATTGTTAAGAGGTATATTTCTTAATCCATAGATGTATAATTTAATATATATAATATAAGTTGACATATTCATTTTAAAAAAATTGTAACATTTTTTTTAATTATTATTTAGAAAAGTGTTATATAAAATAAATTAAAAGTGAAAAATCCTTTATTATGTGGATAGGTATTTTTTTATATTTTAGTGTGAGGGAGATGTGAACATACATATATATATATATAATATATATATAATTATATATATATATGAGAGAGAGAGAGAGAGAGGAGAGAGAGAGAGAGATTACAATTGAAGGGATTTGATGCATCTAGGTGCATGATAGACTCAAGGTTAAGATGGATGTGTTTCAATAATATTATCTAATATTTTGGAAAAATTATTAGAAAAATTATGATATGGATTTTAAGATAAGAAGAAGTTAGGAGGATAATATTGCTAGAGTATAATAGTGCATTTAACAAATAATTAGGTTGAATTATTCAAATAAATGTGATGACATGATGCAAGTTAATTGTATCTTTTTTTATCCACATATAAAAGAAGGTTGTTGATATGTATTGATTAGTTTTTGAGTTAAAAGATGATATGGGTTGTACAAGAAATGAAATGAAATGTGGGAAAGGAAATGGAACACAAACATAGAGTTTCATGACCCAATACTTTAAATATTAGTATCATACTAAACTATAAGTATACACCATGTACACCAATGTGGCCATGGAGCACAACTCTAATATAGATAAGATAGATAAATTAAACAATAACTCCCTAAAAAATAGGATAACCTCCTCCAAATATCCAAATTCATTTATACATTCAAATGACATGTCCTTAATAATGACTATATTATCTCTATATATACCTATTTACATATTACACATGTGGCCCCTTTCTTATTATGATGACCCTATTACATATACATTTGCGTATTACATGTACCTTTAACTCCATATATGCTATTGTTTGGGGTAATACCATATACATTTAATTTGATATATCCCACTTGGAGTCATATCGTAACTAACCCCCCTCCCACCCCTCCCCCCCCCCCCCAAAAAAAAAAAAAAAAAAAAGCTTTTTCTTCAAAGATTTACAAGTAAGGGTGTTACATGTAATGAAACCAATAATAGAATTTATTTATATGTCTAATTATTCTTTCCACCTATGATGATATATTCAACCAAACTATATTCTTTTTAGTTTTAATCCTTGATAGCAAGTTCTTACATAATTTTCTTTCCATTGATTCCAGGTAGTGTTGTTGAGACTTCCCCAATTTGTAGTAGTTATTATTTTTTGATAATATCCTATTGAATAGCAATTTTGTGATTCCTTGTTCCATATTGATGAGTAATTAAACCTCTTCCTCGAAAATGTTAATATTTATCCTCTCATCTACCATTAAATATTTCCTCGTAATGAGGGTGTCGATATGGTTTTACATTTGATGGTGTTGTCATTGCTACAATACCCTCCAAAAATTTCACTACATTCAAATTTTGGAGCCTACTTTGCCATCATATCTAGTGTCATCGTGGTCGTCAAGTGTCATTTCATTTCATTCTATATGTTTCAAGTGTTCTTGAGTGTTCACAAGTGTCGTCGCATTGATTAGAACATCTTTAGTGCATTTCATGGTTGTAACATCTTTGTTGTTGTAAAACAACACTTTTTGGTTGCAGTCACACACACTTCATTTGTTGTACTTGGGGAATGTATGTGAAGTGGAATTTTGATGCATACTTATCCTTGTTCAAGCTTGTATAAGTTTTATAGATGATTTGATATGTGTCGCACATAGTTTTATTTTTGGACTCATCTTGTTCACCCATTTCCCTATATCCTAGACTTAGAAATTTTTTGGATGGAAAGCGAACCCATTGAGGAAAAAAATAGTGCATGAGTGCACTTTTAAACCTTAGTCAGTAATCCTTCAATGTTCATAAGTGCACCCTAGTCCTTCCAAGGGCACATAATGCACTCCTTAAGCCCTTTCCCCTTCCTTGTTCTGAATTGCGCCCTTTGAGAGATCAAGTCTTCATTTGAGAGCACTCCTTAGACCTAAAGGAATGCACCATTTTTGAGTGCATGAGCACATCCCGAACGCCTTAAGCTCCACTCTTCATCCATCCACAATGATCCATGCACTCTCTTGACCCTTTGAGCGCATGAGCGCACTCTGAAGGCACGAAGCTTCTTTCTTCATCCTTCAGACTTGCATCATGCGCCCTCCTAGGCCTCTTGAGTGCATGAGCACACCCTGAAGGCTTGAAGCCTCCTCCTTCAGCCTTCAATAGTGTGCCATGCACCCTCCTTATCTCCCTTGAGTGTGTTACACACTTGGGAATCCTGAAGCCTGCTCCTTCATCCTTCGAACTTGCGCCATTCACCCTTCCCTGATTTCATCTTTCTCTTGAGTGCATGAGTGCATGCTGGAGTCTTGAAGGCTCTACCCTTTAGTGCTTCAACCTTTCGAAGTGCACCCTTGTGCCCAGAAGCTCTCCTTGTTCCTTTTAGGTTCATTGATAAGGCATGAAAAGAAATATGCATAAAATATGTTAGAATATAATATTTTCAAGTTGATGGTTGCTTGTCATTAGTTATTGCAAATATAGGCATTTCAGGAACAACATGGCAAGCACGCATGAGGAAGATCAGGAAAATAAGGCAAAAAAAGGAAGCGTCATTGAATAAAGAACACATTGAAATATTGATGATAAAAGCACTCTGAAGAATCCCTTAGATTGAATACCCTTTAGTGGGTGAAGACATCAATAATTGGAAGTTGCATGAATAACAAAGGTGCAAGTGGCAGCCATGTCACCATTGAAGAAATTCCATTTCATCAGTCACTATTAGTCCAGTCATCAAGGATAGTGACATGTCATGTCTTCATCACATGATGATGTGGAAGTTATGATTTAATTATGGAATCATTGTAAAAACAAATAATTGGAAGTCCAAGAGCTATGTACGGCCAAAAGAGTCATGGAAGTCCAAAATACATGTAATACCAAGAGTCATATGTAATTCTAAAAGTCATTTGGAAGTCCAAAGTTGTAAAATTGCAAAGGTCATTAGGAGTTGGAAAGTCAAGAGTCACGGGGATGTGAAAGTTCATGCCTCAAGTTATAAAAGGATCCTCGTTCCTCATGTAAAGGACTTTTAACCTTGGCTTCTCCCACAAGGAATTAGAGAGATAGAGTTAGTACTTTTGGGGAGAAAGTAGTATCTCTAATGCTCCACTATTGGAGTTAGTGATGTTCATTGTACTTATGTATCTTGGAAATTTTTCTTAATATTTGAATCCTTTCGGCCATCACATTTTTACACATGGATTTGGATGTTTCTAAGACAATTGCTTTGAATGTTTATGATTCTTGTTTGCTTTCACGTGTACTAGAATAATTGGACTATTTTGGTGACTTCATTGCTTAACTTATTGGAAATGTGTTTGAATGTTTATAAAGATCATCACATCTATGTGAACTATTTCGCTTGATGTTAGATGAGCCTTTCTCATTCATATGTGTCTCCATTAAGGTAGTACTATTACTTCTCTCTTAGAGGATCAATTTATTCCCCCCTATAGTAAAATAACATTGATGCATTGCAATTGAACATTCACAAGGCACACTCGCTTGCTCATTCAAAAGGACATGTGCACTTCTCTCTCATGCTAACTGCTTAATCTAATACATATATTTAAGTTAATGACAGTCGCACCATATTCCTGATGGGACTCCTACACCAAATAGTGTGAGGTCTAATTGGGACCTCAAATGGGGGAGATCCCTTATATGTTGGTAGTATCCAACACCATCAACATTCTAGTGCTAGAAGGAGGGTCGAGGGTTTTTTATGGCTGATAACTCCACACACCCTAACCATTCATGTTTTGGACAAGGTAGAAATATTTCAAGCACCATTCCAACTCCTATTCCTAAAGTAGGAGGGTCTACTAAGCCTAGTCTGGAGATTACATATGAGGTTACCTATGAACAACTCCGAAAACTTCAACTTATAACCCGTCGGTTTGCAAAGGCCAATGGTTTTCTTCCTGTTGTATATAATTTCCCACATCCCCCAAAGAAGAAATAAACAACATGTATTGATGTATTAGCTTTCATAGTGGAAGATTTTGTTTTCCCACCTTTGAAGATTTAGCAAAGTCCTCAAAAGATAGAGTGCAACAAGATCCTCTTCCACCCATTAACAAAGAGTAAGAGGAAGAAATTGTTCTTTCTGACAAATTTTTGATGGTTTAGACATTGAAGGAGAAAGATCCTCAAATTATGAAAAGGAGGAGGAACCCAGAGACAAAGACATGGCCAACCAGGACCTAGATTGGATGGCCCAAGGGCCTCTCATTCTTCTGGATAATCTTCATAAGATGCCTAAACATCCAAAAAAGTTGTTATCAAAGTTTGATCTAGATAAGAAGACAAAAGCAGAAGATCACATCGATGATTTCTACATGCATCTACGAATGTTGGAGGTAAGATACAATGATGTTGCTTGTAGGCTTTTTCCTTTTAGACACTACAAGGAAAAGACCTTCTAGCAAAGGTTTTTGCGGAAAACCCTATAAAAATAGCCCAAAAATTCATTTGTACCAGAGGTCCCTAGCAGAGGTGGGCAGGCTGATGTCTTAGCAGATATTTTTTGGAAATTGTGTCTAAAAGTTATAAACACACTAGCGCTTTAATATCCATACAAGCACCAGTGTTCCATATAACATGGTGCACCATCAAAAAAATATTTTTATAAAATAAAATAAAAACACATTGTGCTAAATAACATAACGCACTAGTGCTTGAATAGTCAATAGCACCGGTACCCTTCACATAATAAAACGTCTCAATGCATACCAGTAAGGAGCATTACTATAGTTTTAAATTTCAAAGAAATGTGGTGTTATTTTGCAACAAAGCCCCAGTGTGGTAAGCTTAACAAAATGCCCCAAGGCATATTCTAAGGATCACCTCTATGTGGTTTTTAATTTCTAAAAAAATAGCGGTGTTAGTAAAATTACAACACCGATGTGGTACCTATAAAGAAATGCCCCTGGGCGTCTCGAGAAAAGTGTTGCGATATTTTTTAATTAAAAAAAGATTGTGGTGCTTTTGGATATATCACAAACCAGTGCATTTGGATAAATGCACTAGAGGAGGGTTAAATAAAAAAAACCTCCCAGGCGTAATTTTAATTTTTAAAATCTATAGTGCGGGTGAGCTTTGAAGCACTGGTGTCACTCTTGCTACAGGAAAGTGACCTAATGTCGGTACTTCTTTTGCTTACCATCCTTTTGTATTGTGCTCACTGTTTGAGTTTGCAATCTTTTTAAACCGTCCTACAATTGGTTTTTCTGGACATGCCTCCCCAATGACGAAATTTCCAAGTAACGTCTATGTTTATTTGTAATTTAATTTTTTAGCGGAATAGAATTGTAAATTAGGCTAAATTTGCCACTATTTTTCAAAAAAAAAAAACACCACGTGGTGCATTTGATACGTTCAACTCGCACTGATAGTGCCGCAATTTGGTGCGTGAACATAACGCACCACCATTGTTGTGGTGTGTTTTGTAAATGAAAACACATCGGAAATGATGTGACAAATTGTACGTCGGTGTGTCATGCCCGGTGCATTTATATTTACCAAACACACCACAAACTTAATATTTAAAAATATAGCCATAGCTCAATGTGTTTAATAACCTAAACGTTCCATACCAATGTGAAAATTTTATCTATGCACATCGGTGCAAAAGTTTCTGCACCACTATCAAAAGTTAAAATTGTGAACCAATAACAGTGTGTCATACTTATGTGCACACCAATACCAATGATGTTATAGTTGAAAACACACCAGCGTCGGTGCATGATTGTGTTTTGAGTGCACCAGTGATTTTTTTTATTGAAATTTATGTTTCCATATTTATAAATACTTGTTTCATTTAATAAAAAAAATGTATTGTATGTATGAGGCTGATGTATTTTATATGTCAATCATGTAGCAAATATATCAGCAGAGGGAGCACCAGAAAGAGTAGAAGTAGCAAGAAAACCCATACAATATGGTACAAACATGGTAGGCTAGAGAGAGGGAGAGGGATTTATATCCTCACCTTATTACTATAGCAACCCAAGCGCTCTTGAGGAATGTAGGCCTCCTCAAGTACTATGAGGAGGATACATCCATGAAGGGGCACTATGTCTTATTGGCACAATTGATCCACCGATGGAGTGCCCAAGCGCAGGCTTTCCATGTCGGTCCTTTGGCGTGGTATAGGCCTACCGAGGAGGATATATACTTTATCTAGCCTATCTAGGAGAGGGGATTATTTTGCCCAATTCCCTGATGTCCCCCATGGGGTTGCACCTAAGAGTTAGTTTGTGTACACTCATAGATATGTCGAGCCTCATGTAGTACATCCACGAGATTTTCAGGTCCGTGGTGGAAAACTATAGATTTTTTATTTTGTTGCAAAGGAGCTTAGGTGCCTCTCATTATTACTCACCATGATTGCACACTCTAGTAGTGATGGGTAGCACATTAGTTTCCCTATTTTGTATTATGTTGATTCTTTTATTCAAGTTCCTCTAATTATTAGTCACCATGATTGCACACTCTAGTAGTGATGGGCAGCGCATTAGTTTCCCTCTTTTGTATTATGTTGATTCTTTTATTCAGGTGCCACATTGCATCATATGGTCTACCTTTTTTTGAGGCTATTTTGCATGGCTTTAGATAGACTTCATGTGTTGAGACATGGGAGGGAGACCTTCCCTTTCGCTTTCAAGTTATTTTGTTTATTTTTTGAGAGGTTTCCATAGACGAGGCCTACATTTGATCGTCGCCATCCTAGGTCGATCACTGAGGTCCGGATGCACATGTGGGGACAATTGATGCCTAATAGGGACCTCTTAGATTATCTAGGCAGGTTTTCTCTTGAGGCACTAGCATTACTGACCAATTAGGATGACCATGTGTTTGTCCTATTGGCGTTTTCACATGTGGGGATTGACTAGAGAGGGTATCCCAGCATCCTTTTCATAGTGGTCGGGCCTATAGATGATAGAGCTAATATTAGTGTTCTATTTAAATTAATCTAGTTTCATTTTCTTGTTTTAATGAATTAGAATAAAATTTATTCTAGCACATTCTTTAACTTGTTTTATTAAATTGTTTAATGAAATTGTCTAATTATTTTTATGTACTATATATTTTGTAGACAAAGGCACATTCGATGGGGACATGCCTCCTCCCCCACTAGATGTTGGAGAATATGAGGAGATGGGCGAGGGCTAAGAGGGTGAGGCACATCCTTAGGGGGGCATGGGCGTTATGGTTGTAGGGCTGGTATACAAGTTTCGATGGACTATTGTGACATATTGGCTAGAGTTTTGTTTTATGTGGGAGTCCTCCCTATGATGGCTTGAGATATCATTATGGATCCTATGTTATTGGGTCTATACAGGGACTATTCGTGTGAGATGATGTCTCTTATCTGATGTATCATCAAAGCTAGTAGGGTACTAACAACGATGAGGGATGTATTCCAGCTTCTTGCAGTGGCAAATATATCAAATGAGGGTGGTGATGATGATGATTAAGGTGATTATCATGATCATGATGATGAGGGTGGTGGTCATGATTCTTCTGCTAGTACCACCCCATTGGATCATGGTCGTTAGGGTATCAGTGATCCTTCTGGTAGTACATCTCCCTATCAATCTCCTGATGATGAGATGTCAGAGCTAGAGGATGTGTCTTATGTTTCTCCTTACAGAGCAAACCAACCACCTCCTCCTCTACCTCATAGTTCACCAAACTACATTGAGGGTGTAGTAGTTGACCATCCATCATCTTCTACTGAAGACCATCCACCTTCTCCTCCACCTCAACTGAGTTTGATAGACATTGATAATGCAATAGTTGACCAGCCATTGTCTTCTATTGCAGACCAGGCTAGCACTACGTTTGTTTGATTAGATATTTGATTGCACTTATTTGACTTGATGTAGTTATTTGACTTGTTTGTATATATATATATATTATATATATATATTATATATATTATAATATATATATATATATATATATATATACTATATATATATATATTATATATATATATATATATATATATATATATGTCTATAGTGCATTTTTTTGTTCATGTTTATGTGCTTAATTTATACGTTGGTGTTGATGTGTATATTGTTAGGTCATGTTAGATATGTTCATTTAATGTGCTTGTAGATAGATGTGTATGTGCATGATAGTATTTATTTGACATTATATTTATATTAATTTGAGGATGTGTGTGGTGATGATGTTAGATTACAATGTTTGTGTTTTGTTAGATGTGATCACAATGATGATGCCAAGTTAGATTATTAGATTTGTGTGCTAACTAATGACATTTATATGTACTAGAGGTGTATATAATTAGATGATGGTAATGAATTCGACTGTTTATCTTAGATGATGTTTATGATTGTTTGATGTTTATCATCATGATGTTTATTTTTGAAACAATATTTATTATAGATTATGTATTGGTGAACTTACATCAAACTTTTATATATGAGATTGCATGCAAAATGCCTTACTTGAAAAAAATGCAAAGATATTTTTATAAATTATAAAGTTTAGTATGGTTAAAACTATGATCGTAAAATTACATTTAATTATTTTTATTATTAATGTTTTGTAAAATATTACATATCAAATCCATATTAAACATTGAAAAATTTACAAATATTCCTCATACATTGAATTAGAAAGAAACTATTAATGGAATAAAAATTCTCTCAATCTAATCTCATCTAAAGTGAAAATAAAATAAATAAATAATTTTAATTAATTACTTTTTCTCTATATAAAGTATTATAAAATTATGTTATTTAATATGGATATTGAAATGGTTATTAGTAAAATATTTTTTGTTATAAATATATTTTTGTTTTTAATTATCACATGTAAATGGAACATAGGATGAATTACACATAATGCAATATCAATAATATTATTTCTTGTCATGTGAAAAAATTACATTTATGTGGACCATACTTAAAAATAAAATTCCCATAGGAGATAACCTTCTGAAACGAGCATAGCACGGTCCATTTTTGTTGTTGCCTTTGCAAATGCAGCAATGACACTGTTACCCACCTTTTTATTGACTGCCTCGCTGCACAAGAACTCTGGCAATCAATCTTATCAGTGGTTACATCTCAGATCAGGTGGCAACGTATTATTGTCAAGGAGGCTTGGTCCACATGGTGGTTAAGCGTCATTCCAACAAAGCTTCAGAATCTCCTGCTCCTCATTAGTTGGGCCCTTTGGATCGCTCGCAACAATCTCATCTTCCAGACCGTTTCACCGCATTGGCCTTCCATTCCTGCCTGAATACTGTTTGATTACTCTATCATCCCTGATGACGACGAAATCTCTCGGCCACGATCCGTTGTCCCTAAAACCATTAATCATTTGATGCCTTGGGCTTTTTTTTACGATTCCGCACAGGAGGGCAGGTGTGGTGGAGGTGCCATATTGTATCTCACTGATTCCCATTTTTACAAAATTCAAATGGGGTTAGGATGGGGCATGAATAACTTCGCCGAACTATCCACTGCTAAATTCCTCATTCAATTTGCATTGGAAAATCACTGTAGAGATCTACAACTCTTTGGGGACTCAAAAGTTGTCTGTGACTGGTTAAAGAAAACAACAAGATGTTTTGCATATACATTGAGACATATCTTGGATGAGGCACTCCAACTTATTTCATTATTTGACTCATTTGCATGCCATCATATTTTCAGGGAATGGAATGTAGTTGCTGATCGATTATCCAAAGAAGCTGCGGACAGGCCTCTTGGCACTTGGATGATTCAGGAACACAAGGAAGGAGCCCATTATCAGTTATATCATCAGCCCTTTATGGAAATAGTTGTATAGCAGGCTCATAGGGAGCCTGCCTATATGTTTTTTTTGTTTATTAGCTTCAATCTATAAATATACATATGCTTATTAAAATCAAGAATAGTGTTGTACTCTACATGTCTAGAGTATTTTTTGATATAACTCTATGTTGAACCCAACTGAGAATGGTGCCTCCCTACATGGACATAAGGCACCAAATTTTGATATGTACTAGAGAACTTATATGTTTTTGACAAGCAATGCCTCTCTTACAGCATATGCATCATGCATATACAACATGTAATTTTCTTACTTAATGGAAATTACGATTTTTCCAAGGGGAAAAAAAAGAAGAAAAAATTACATTTCTTCCATGTACTGAAAGGTAAATTATCTTTTTTTACTCATTACATTTCTTCCTCATAATAAAAGCTATATTAATATTTGTTTACTTTAGGTTACTTTGTATCTCTATATAAAGTTATATAAGATTAAGGTGTAAATTGAAGTATTGTAATTATGGCTAGCATTAATTTCTTTTGTTATTACTATTTTTAATTTGTTAATTTAAATTATTATTTGACGATTTTTAAATGTAACGTTACATAACAACATCTCTCCCATACTGACTTGTAGAGTGCCTCTCTACGCAATTAATTTAGATTTAATATAGCTTTAAAAACTTTATTTTTATAAAATTTAATTTATTGCTGAAGTTTTGATATTTTCAAGCAGTTTAAAATTAATATTTATAGCAACTCTTACCAATTTAAATTAGAAATTTCTCTCTCTAAATATGAGGATAAAGAAATGTAACATGATAAGGCTTCATGTGAAGTTACTTGTAGTTGGAGATTTGCTCTATTGGAAGTTCTCCCTTAAAGAGGCAAGTGAACTTTTTTCTAGTAATAAAGATATAACATTTTGATGCTATTTTGGTTCTTTATTTGCTATTGTATTAGTTTAAATATAACTCTTTCTAATAATAAATATGAGTTAAATAATACAAAAAAGATAATAAATTAGATTTAAACTTTTGACAAATAATATATTTTATTATTTCTTAATGAACAAGTCAAAAAATTTTATTTTTTCCACATAATTATCACAATATAGTCACTAAAATTCACGTTTTTCACATTTCTCATAGCTAATATTACATCATGTTCACAATGACTTTTTTTTTCTTTTTTTTTTTTCTTCAATGGAAAAAGTCGTAATTTTATTCATAAGACAAAATTACATTTTGTAGATGCTAAAAATCATATGCAAATGATCTGTTTTTGTTTTCATAGAAACCAAGAATAATAAAAAAATGAAAATGTTGTTCTTTTCTCCCTTTCTTTTTCTCCACTTTTTGCCATCCTCCAGTGTTGGGGGTAGCAGTTACAATGGATAGCTGATTTTCAATTATAGTTATGGGAGAGTCCTTGTCCGACTTAGATCCTTCTGATCCATGAGTTCTCTTGTTGCTAGATATTTCCTTTTCTGTTGGCTAGGAAGCTTGTTGTTACAAAGGGTTACTGGGTGCTTCCTCTTCTGTTAGTGTGTTCTTCTGGACTTTTTGTTCATCCATTTCTGCTTTATATTTTGTGGTCTCTGTTGTGTCTTCTTCTTCATCCAATGGATTTGTATGTTGCCATCCTTTAGGCTTCCTTTGTTGCTTCTTGTTCCATTTGGGGATATTTCTTGCCTGTGGACAAGCACTAAGGAGGTGGCTGGTTTGTAGACATCCACCGCATCGGAACGTTGTATTTTTGTAATCAAATGATTGTATCCACTGTGTATTATTGAAATTCAATGTTATACTTTTTGGTAGTCTCTGACTGAGATCTACTTCAACATAAATTTTGGCAAATGTAAATATTCCCCTTGTGAGTCTGTCCCCATCAATCTTTAAAAATTTTCCCAAAGTATTCCCTATGGCGATTAAAACCTTGTGGTGCCAGAAATGTAATGGGAGGTTGTGCATCCTAACCCAAACTGGAATCTTTGATACCACCATTGTGTTGGCATCGAAATCTGGGAACCAAGGGGTCATGAAGAGCCCTGCGCTGCCCCAGAACCATGGCCCCTTGTTGATGATATGTTCCTTTTCCTATTATGTATTGAATCTTACTATAAAAAACCCCTTGGGGCATAAGTATATTTCACAATTTGGTGTAGAATTATTGTAGAATTTTTCTACAAATCAGCGAGCTATGATACCATGTAGAACTTTTTCTACAAATTAGCTAGCTCTGATACCATGTAGAAATTTCCCACCTGTAGATCACTTGGTAATGCAATTTACTAAAGCAAAACACTTGATCTAATTCTACAAACAATTTAGCGGAAGCTTAATCAACCATGAGCAACATCAATAAGAACACATATAACTGATAAGAAGGAATCAATCACACATAACACAGAAAAATTTACCTAGGGAAAGCACCTGCCTAAAACCCCATCTCTGTATTATCATACAAGTGGAAATATAGTACGGATTACACAAAGCCTTAGCTCGGAAGCTATCCAGCTCTCAGTACAATCCCTCTGTTGCTCATAGAAATTCAAAGGCTTCTCACAAACCTTCTCCTCTGCCCTCCAAGCCTCCTATTTCTATGCATAGTTTTCCTCGGTCCTCCAGCTGCAACCTGTGTGATTCTCACCTCACACGCAACAATGACCTTTGAAATAATTGCAAAAACCTGAAGGAGATAAATCCTCATCATGGATGAGCTTCCTTTATAGGAAAAATATTCATCCAACTGATAGTACATTGTCCCTTCTCTGATCTCAACTGGGTCTCTGTCTGAACTAACATGCATGAGTTATTTAAGCTATAATATGCAATTATCTGAAAATACCAGTTGTTACATGCATGCAAGCATTAACAAACTGAATCTCGTTAATTTAACAACTTGTTAAATTAATCTAACTGGACTTGACTCGGTTAACTAAGCCAACTAATTAAAACTCATCCTCATCCTTTAACTGATGGTTAAATCTATCTATTAAAGGATAATATGTTGCATGTCCTCACAAAGACTTCAAGTTTGCTTTTCCTTAACTAATTAACTCAACTAAATTAATTAATTAATATTTCCAACTGTTGTTAAGACCAAAATTAATTTTACTTCCTATAGATAGACTAGGGACTGCTATAAATAGGAAGGGACCCAGAAATGCTATTTTTAGAACTTTCTATTTTTAGCAGTTTCACCTCTCCCCCGGGGTGGCCAATGACTTCACTAGCCAAACTACTATTTTTAGACATGCTATTTTAGAAGTCTTATTTTTAGCACATTCTAAATTTAACATTTCTTGTTGCACATTTTTCAACACTCCCTCTCAACAAGAAAGGCTTTCTCTCGAACCCAATCCTATAACTCTGGAATGTTCTACATGCAACACATTTACCCGGTCCACTTGCTCCAACAACACTTGGAACAAAAGCACTCCCAACTGACTACTCTGTTGGGCTAGGAACATACTCTGATACTTAATCTCTACCTACTGCTGACAAGTGCTCCCTCTCTGACATCTGCGCTACTGTAACATCTCCATGCATCTCGCACCATTGCACACCTCTTTGTGCCATCTAGCACTGTGCAAAACACTTGTGCCTCTCGCATTGCTGCAGCCTGCTCGCTATGCGCTGTCCTGGGATTTCCTACACTGTCGCTCTCTCTGCCACTCCATTCGCATCTGTCTCTACCCAATCAATCAGTTCCTACTACTCCACATCGGGGCTCCCATAGCAAGGTCTCATCCAAGAGGTTAGGTACCTCAAGGATCCTGCCCCTCCTCCTTGGGACAATCACTCTATATCGCCCCACCTCCTACCTGGAGGTATGGCTGCATGTGATCCCTCAACCCACCTGGATCGAAGTTCCCCCTACTGGAGGTCTCTACATGAGTATATGTCTCTACTCGATCTCCTCTCAGCTTCCCCTATTGTGGCTGCTCCACAACCTCCTGAAGCTGCTGCACCAATTGTGGCTCCTCCACAATTTTCTGAGACTTCTTCTGGTTCTGCATGTTGAGAGGTAATTTACTCTCCCTCTCAACCACCAAGTATCTAACCTTTGCCTTGCTCCTCAAGGCTTTGCATGCATCTTGTACCTCAAGTGCATATAGGTTGTTGGCTAGCACACCAGTCTATTTCCACTTTCCCGCCATCACAAAATTTCCTGGGAAAAGAGCTGATTTTAAATTAGCAATATCTTCCTCATCCAAACTCCGATTCAGCCAATTTTTTTTTTGATTTTGGGTATTTTCCGCAAGGAATCCAAATCTACTATTTGTTTATGAAAATTTTGTACATTAATTTTCAGATCTGCTCTACAAAATCTTGGACCAAAACTCAAAACTTTGAAATCTCCTCTAGTATATTGTTCTTCCTTGATCACCTGTGCTCTGGTACCATGTAGAATTATTGTAGAATTTTTCTACAAATCAGCTAGCTTTGACACCATGTAGAACTTTTTCTACAAATCAGCTAGCTCTAATACCATGTAGAAATGTCCCACCTGTAGATCACCTGGTAATGCAATAAGCAAAACACTTGATCTACTTCTACAAACAATTTAGCGAAAACTTAATCAACCATGAGCAACATCAATAAGAACACATATAACTAATAAGAAGGAATCAATCACACATAACACAGAAGAATTTACCCGGGGAAAGCACCTGCCTAAAACCCCATCTCTGTATTATCATACAAGTGGAAATATAGTCTGGATTACACAAAGCCTTAGCTCGAAAGCTATCCAGCTCTTAGTACAATCCCTCTGTTGCTCCTCTCAGAACTCATCCTCATCCTTTAATTGCTGGTTAAATATATCTATTAAAGGATAATATGTTGATTTCCTCACAAAGACTTCAAGTTTGCTTTTCCTTAACTAATTAACTCAACTAAATTAATTAATTAATATTTCGAACTGCTATTAAGACCAAAATTAATTTTACTTCCTATAGATAGACTAGGGACTGCTATAAATAGGAAGGGACCCAGAAATGCTATTTTTAGAACTTTCTATTTTTAGCAGTTTCACCTCTCACCCAGGGTGGCCAATGACCTCATTGGCCAAACTGCTATTTTTAGACATGCTATTTTTAGGAGTCCTATTTTTAGCACATTCTAAATTTAACATTTCTTGTTGCACATTTTTCAACATTTGGTGTCCATACAGTATGAATCCAGTGATACAGAACATCATATTTTGGCCAAAATCCATTGAATCTATAGATAACTGAGTGGGAATAAAGATCTGAGTACAAAGCATTTACCTCAAGCATTACAATGGTGAGAGCAGGATTCTCAGTTTTTTGTTCTACAATGTAGGGCCTGGAGGGCTCAGGCGTTGTTTCTGGTTTAGTCTGCACTTTCCCTTTACCTTTGATTGCATCCTTGAAAGAGCCTGTGTTCTTTGAGCTGGTTCTAGAACATCCACCCTGCAAGACAGAGATTGATGATGATGGTTGCGTTTGTGGTTATGTTGTAATCCTAAAGGGTGTAGTTATCCTGTAAGTTGTGTCCCATGAGGATCAGATTTTTCCCATGTACTGGAATACCAAGGAGATTTTGTATTTTGTATTTTAGATCCTGGATCTTGCTGCCCTTCCAAAGCCTCAAGCAATAATGCCTACCTCCCATTGTTTTGATAAAGAGCTGTGTGAGATTCACCTCTATGGGGTATGAATCCGTTTGAGGTTGACCTTGTTCTGTTGCCCAGGTCGTCCTGCTCTAAACCACTAGATCAGCATCGTTTTGCTTGCCTATCAAGCCTTCTTCTGCGCTTTGGGCCTGTGACTCAGGGAAGAGAGGTGTCTTGGCATTTGCATACCCCCAGATCTGGACTTTGTGTGGTCTGTTCAATCTTCTAAATGCCTGATCTATTAGATCATTAACGGATCTGAGAATATTACTGCATTTCGTGGCAGGAATGGTCAACCCAGATCCATTCAATGGCCATACAAATGCAGCATTATTAAACTCAGGATTATGGATAAGGTATGTTGAAGGCAAGCTGTCCCTTACCTCAGAGTCTATGATGTATAGGCTATCAGATCCAGTACTATAGGCGTTGAACTTCCCTTGACCGTGGGGTTGAATAGACGCAAAGTAGATATCTGCAAATACCCTCACCATATCCTTCGTTTTCGCTCCATCTCTGTTCCCCACACGCCCTTTGCTTGTCAATCCGCTCGGGTTGCCTTCTTTGAAATCTCTACATCCCATCGCCACCCCTCGATATGTTGTTTCACAATCTTCCTGCCCCATGGGGTTCATTGTGCTTAGGAATATGAATGTGCCCAGAGATCGCTAGAGGAAAACGGCATTGGCAGCGGCCTTGGTGTGGCCAACAGAAAGCCTGATCTCATCATCCCAGGAGTCGAAGGGGGACTAGCCGTCAAAGGAGGTGGCCGCAATCTAGCCAGATAGGCAACGCCGAGGGATATTGTGCTTCACAGGCTTCCTGGTTATGTTCCACATGCGGATCAGCTTATCGCAGGATGAGAGGACAATCATGTCCAGATTGTCAATTGGGGTTGCGATGGCTATGTCTGCATCTAAGTGGCACTTCACGCACAGAATCAGTGTTGCTGCCATTGCTGCTTCTCCAGGATGTTCAATAGTTATGGATGGTTCCACTTTTACATTGAAATCATGTTCACAATGATAAAGACATGTCTTCTTTAAATAATTTAGTTATAAATACATAATAAAAAATAGATATTTATTTCACATAATCTAAATAGGAAACAAAAATGCATCACCAAGTCTATATGAAAGTCAAACAAATGTCTCTTAATCACCATAAAAAATTCAATGTGCTTGATATGTTCCTATTTGAGAAGGGTTGTGACCTTGAATCCTTATTATCATTAATAATGTACACAATTGGAAATACTTAGTTTTAAGTACAGAAAAAATGTTTCCACTACAAAAAAATGTGTAAAAACGTTTGTGAACCTTACCAATTATATTATAAAATGTCAAAAAGATGAATAAAAGATAATAGAATTAGCGAAATAATGACAACAAAAACATACAACAATAGTATAAATGATGAAATAACACAAGTACATATCACTCTCCATTGTCATCACCCTAATTATCTTCCTTGTTTGGCATGATAACATAGTTCTTCTCAAAAATATGTTTTGATATAGGGTCGTGTCTTAAGACAAACAACCAATCCCTATCCAGCACATCTGGGTAAAAAAACTCCTAGTTGTAGTGTTTTGGGAAAACATTAGGCTTCCTAGCTTCATGCCACATTTTTCTAAAGTTTATAGATATCAACCCACTATTGGGATCTTCCTTTACATTATTCTGATCAATGGTGTCCCACCACTTGCACCTAAAAATAACACATTGGAATGAAGAGAAGTCCACTTGAATGATCTCTTGTATATTTCCAACATAACCTAAGGTCTCCTGCATTAGGTTTTAATCGTGGTGGCTATCACGACTAGAGTTTTCGAACTCGACTTCCACTCCACAGTAATGTGTCATGCATCCATCCTCATCATCCTCTGTGTGAAAATGATGTCCATATGCCCACATAAATGGGAACAAATGCACCTATAAAAAAAGTGAAAAAATCACAGTGTAATGTGTCTAACTACCTTAACAATATTATATATATATATATATATATATATATGTTACAAATTCAAAGGTGTAGTATGAAATTAAAATTATACAAAGAGAGAATATAATTACCGAATTCCTACACCCAATCCCTATGTTTAGTGAATCCTCTTCAGCATGCCAGTAACAACCAGAAGCATTGTAATTCTCTATGACATGGTCAACAACCCAACTGTTAGGGAATATCATTAGTATATTTTCTTTTAAATGATCAGGATAAGGCACGCTTCTACCATTTAGTTGTTTGAATTATTTATTGTCACTATCCCATTTCCTCCTCTTCTCTTCATACAATGCAACCCATGGTTGTGCCACTCCCATATTGTAAATAATGAATTTGTTAATGACTTCAAATTTTTAATTCATTGATGATAAAATTCATCCAACATATATATAGTACATATGAGACCAAAATATGCATTAATATGAAGTTCAGTGTGAATAGTTATTGTGTAGTAATTTAAAAAATGATAAGCATTCACTTACTCTTTATCATGTGCTTCTTTCCATTCGTTTCGAGAAGCTCCCCTTCTCTTTTGTCTTCATCCATTTCATCGTCCCAAATCATTGCACCTGGTTTTTTGTCAATCTGAGTGATGTACTCACTGGCATAATAGAAAGACTCATACGATATATACCCCTCTGCCATAAACCTGTTGGGTTTTTCTATTTGTCGAACAAAACCTTCCAATTTCTTCATATACCTTTGTAATAATAATATCCAACGACAAGAAATAACCCCAACTAATTCAACCTCATCTACTAGGTGAATTAGAATATGAACCTGCAAGTCCATGAAACTCGTTGGCAGCGCCTTCTCAAACATACAAACAATCTCAGGTATTTGTTGATGCTACTGTGGAATGTGAAAATTCCAATACGGAATACTATTGCAGCAATTGGTATTATTTCTACTAAAATGATAAAACAATTATTCATTTTATTGCTACGGAAACATTGAAATAAACAAAATGCAACCTTCAAAAACAAAACTGTGGAAAATAAATTGCACTGGAGTTGAGAAAAAACTAGCACACACACATAAAAATAACATTGTTGTTTTTGGACAAAAGTCCCCAAAAAAACCCAATGCGAGAAAACCAGTGCAACAGATGAGGATTTTATTTTATTATGCAACAGTGAAAAAAATGAGTACATTTAAGGATTCCCAACTGGAAATCCAAACAACAAGAATATATGGGAAAAATATTGAAGGGAATTACCCTTCCCCCACAAAAAATCCCGACAGAACCTGCCTTTAGAAAACTTAGCCTCTTGAAATCTCTACGTTAGCCTTTGTGCAGTTTCTTTAACGTCAAGCCTCTAACCAATCTCTGATTAAGTTTTTATGCCTGACTCTGCTGAGGAAATCATCTCTCCAGCACTTTGAACCTCTGCCCAGCCTTTGGAGCTGAGAACGAATTTCTCCCTAGCAAATCGAATTGCCAATCTAAAGCAACTATGTAATCTTGTGAGCTACCTCACTAGGAATCATTCGGCCCTCTTGTTGTTACCTTTCCAGATTTGGAAAATATCCTCCTAACTCATTATCCCTACCCCTCACTCATTACCTCCATCTATGGCTCTCCGACAGCTGGTATCTGCTACTATGGAAATCGAATTTTTGGTGATCTCAAGTGTATTCTCCAAGTGCCCATCGACTTCCTCTTATAATCCACTATTGGAGCACCAAGAGCCAAGATTAAAACTTAATAAATGGCTAGTATCATCTTGGAATATATCTATCTATGTTTCTATATGATTCTCACCTTGACTTAATTAATACTGATTAATTAACCAATATTCCTAAGTTTAGACGTAGGAAACATTAAAAAATTGGTTAATAATCTAATTAAGTCACTTCTAGGTGGAATTTCTAGAAATGATTTCTGGGTCTTGGAGATCTCATGTATTCTAGCCTCTCCACTAAATTTCATGGCTAGAACACATTCGATGCTATAAAAACTAACACTCCCTCTTAGCAAGGAATGTGTTATAGTGTTGCACTACCTACCACAACACTCTGTCTCTGTATCATCTCTATTATGTTGTTGTTTTCTAGTTGTTGTTGCCCGCCAAATACTGCGCAAATCTTATGTTACATCTGTGTTGCTATTTACACTGCCATATTACTGCAAACACTACATTTGCATTGCAACTCTCTCTAATTTGCTATTGTTCCAACTGCAACATCCGCAACTGAAAAGCATACAAAAAATTGAATCAATTATGTTTAGTATGATGCACATGTCTCCTGAGTATCTAACTGCTACTAACATATATGTGTGTGTGTGTGTTACAATTCAAAGGTGCAGTATGAAGTTAAAATTGTACAAAAAGA
This sequence comes from Pinus taeda, assembly GCA_000404065.3. NCBI lineage: Eukaryota > Viridiplantae > Streptophyta > Pinopsida > Pinales > Pinaceae > Pinus > Pinus taeda. Next base: position 30,178 of record APFE030957630.1, on the reverse strand, counting down.
GAATATAATTACCGAATTCCTACACCCGATCCCTATGTTTAGTGAATCCTCTTCAGCGTGTGAGTAACAACCAGAAGCATTGTATTTCTCTCTAACTTGGTCAACAACCCAACTGTTATGGAATATGATTAGAATATTCTCTTTTAAATGATTAGGATAAGGCACACTTCTACCATTCAGTTGTTTGAATTATTTATTGTCACTATCCCATTTCCTCCTCTTCTCTTCATACAATGCGACCCACGGTTGTGCCGCTCCCATATTGTAAATAATGAATTTGTTAATGACTTCAATTTTTTAATTCATTGATGATAAAATTCAACCAACATATATATAGTACATATGAGATCAAAATATGCATTAATATAAAGTTCATTGTGAATAGTTCTTGTGTAGTAATTTAAAAAATGATAAGCATGCACTTACTCTTTATCATGCGCCTCTTTCCATTCGTTTCGAGAAGCTCCCCTTCTCTTTTGTCTTCATCCATTTCATCGTCCCAAATCATTGCACCTGGTTTTTTGTCATTCTACACGATGTACTCACTGGCATAATAGATATACTCATACAATATATACCCCTCTGCCATAAACCCCTTGGGTTTTTCTGTTTGTCGAACAAAACCTTCCAATTTCTTCATATACCTCTGTAATAAGAATATCCAACGACAAGAAACGACCCCAACTAATTCAACCTCACCTACTAGGTGAATTAGAAGATGAACCTGCAAGTCCATGAAACTCGTTGGCAATGCCTTCTCAAACATACAAACAATCTCAGGTATCTCTTGATGCTAATGTGGAATGTGAAAATTCCAATACGAAATCCTATTGCAGCAATTGGTATTATTTCTACTAAACTGATAAAACAATTATTTAGTTTATTTCTATGAAAACATTGAAATAAACACAATGCAACCTTCACAAATAAAACTATGGAAAATAAATAGCGTTGGATTTGAGAAAAAACTAGCACACACACATAAGAATAACATTGTTGTTTTTGGACAAAAGCCCCTAGAAAAAACCCAATGCGAGAAAACTGATGCAATGGATGAGGATTTTATTTTATTATGCAACAGTGAAAAAAATGATTACATTTATGGATTCCCAACTGGAAATCCAACAACAAGAATATATGGGAAAAAATATTGAAGGGAATTACCCTTCCTCCACAAAAAATCATGACACAACCTGCCTTCAGAAAACTTAGCCTCTTGAAGCCTCTACATTAGCCTTTGTGCAGTCTCTTTAACGTCAAGCCTGTAACCAATCTCTGATTAAGTTGTTATGCCTGACTCTGCTGAGGAAATCATCTCTCTAGCACTTTGAACCTCTGCCCAGCCTTTGGAGCCGAGAACGAATTTCTCTCTAGCAAATTGAATCGCCAATCTAAAGCAACTATGTAATCCTGTGAGCTACCTCACTAGGAACCATTCGACCCTCTTGTTGTTACCTCTCCAGATTTGGAAAATATCCTCCTAACTCACTATCCCTACCTCTCACTTACTACCTCCATCTATGGCTCTCCGACCGCTGGTAGCTGCTACTATGGAAATTGACCTGCCATGGAAATCGAATTTTTGGTGATCTCAAGTGTATTCTCCAAGTGCCCAACGACTTCCTCTTATAATCCACTATTGGAGCACCAAGAGCCAAGATTAAAACTTAATCAATGGCTAGTATCATCTTAGAATATATCTATCTATGTTTCTAGATGATTCTCACCTTGACTTAATTAATATTGATTAATTAACCAATTTTCCTAAGTTTAGACTTAAAAAACATTAAAAAATTGGTTAATAATCTAATTAAGTCACTTCTAGGTGGAATTTCTAGAAACGATTTATGGGTCTTGGATATCTCATGTATTCTAGCCTCTCCACCAAATTTCATGGCTAGAACACATTCGATGCTATAAAAACTAACACTCCCTCTTAGCAAGGAATGTATTATAGTGTTGCACTACCTACCACAACACTATGTCTCTGTATCATCTCTATTATGTTGTTGTTTTCTAGTTCTTGTTTCCCACCAAATACTGCGCAAATCTTATGTTACATCTGTGTTGCTGTTGACACTACCATATTACTGCAAACACTACATTTGCACTGCAGCTCACTCTAAGTTGCTATTTTTCCAACTGCAACATCTGCAACTGAAAATCATACAAAAAATTGAATCAATTATGTTTAGTATGCTGCATATGTCTCTTGAGTATCTGGCTACTACTAACATTTGTATTGTCACTGAAGAATTTTCGTTGCTATTGACTCTGCACTATTACCAACTTTGCATTGCGCTCCCCGGCATCTTGTTGCTACTAGTCTCTGCAACTATCACTCAGTCTTTGATTGCATCAACTGCCACTGATCCATACTTCTACTGAATATTGTGGGCCCCTGTAGCCAAGTAATGATCCATGAGGTTGAATGCTCAAGGACCCTACCCAATCTCTATAGTTTTCGAGGACTACAGTACTAAACCTCCCCACCTCACTCCTAGAGGTATATCTGTGAACATCATGGAGTCTTCCTCCAACCTGGAGGACAACCTACCGATATCTCCATAAGTTTCCTATTGTTCCTGCTTCTCTGAGTTGTCCTTCTTCCTGAGAGGAAAATGCATGTTGTAGTGAACAAGCTCACCACACCTGAAGCATTTGACCTTTGACAAATCCTTCTTCTTCTTTCTCTGGTCCCCCTGCCCCTAACTGGGACCCTTTAATGCGAGAGCCACATTTTCCTCCTCCTTCACCACCTTTGGTCTGCTGCTACTACTACCATTGATGGAGCTCTTCAGCAGAGCTCACCTCAACTCCTTTTGTTGCAAATCAGCCCATATCTTGTCCCGCTTGGGTAGCTTGTCTCTGCCCAATATACTTTGGAAAAATACTTGCCACTCCTCAAAGACACTATTTAGTGCCATCCTCTCTAGCTATGTTGGTTTAGGAATTGCCCTAACAATTGCAACTTGGTCCCAGACCTCCTAAAATATGGCGAGGAAGGGATCTACGCCTTTGCCCTTCTTCATCCTGATACATCTCATCTTCTCATCTAGGAACATCTTATATTGCTCAGAATTGCCCTGATATAGCATGGCGAGAGCATCCCACATATCTTTGGTAATATCCTTGTCAGTTATGTGTGAGACTATATGGTGCCATACTCCATCTAGGATCAAACACTTCGCACGCGCCATCTCCTTCTTGTATTACTTAAGCTGATCCGCATCTTGGGGAACTGCCACGATGTTGTCTATGTAGATCTTCAAGCCATATTCATCCAACAAGAAGGACATCTTGGCCTTCTAAATGCCATAGTTGGAGGATCCATCCAAATTATCCTGATCTCTTAGCCCATTTTTCCATCTCTAATAATGTCGAAAACTCCCTCTTTCCATGTGCTTGGCTACTACTCGCACTCCCTTCTAGAATGTGTAACTCTGCTAGCTGCTATTGTTAATTTGCAACTGGATATTCGAACTTTCAAGACTCAAAGTTCCCTGAGGAAAATTTTCCCTTATTTGTGTGCGTTTCTCTTCCACTCGAAGTTTTTTTTCTCTAGAAAACTGCTGCAAAAGACCCCTGTGTCCAGCTAGAAATCTGCCCAATGAAAAATTTGAGTTGCTCCCTCTGCCTGTTGGTCATGCTCAATCTGGAAAGTCAAATTTATTTTGCCACTCTACTCTAAAAAATCAAACTTCCTCAAGAAACTCTCCCTGCCTGGCAATAAATTGCCCTACCTTTGGGAATTTCAGCCTATTGCTATTACTGAATAGCAAAATTCCTTCTTTCGATTTTGAGCTCTCTGATTGATCAGTTACTCTCTGATACCATGTGAAAATTCAAATACGTAATCCTATTGAAGCAACTGGTATTATTTCTCGTAACTGATAAATTAATTATTCAGTTTATTGCTACAACAACATCGAAATAAACACATTGCAACTGTCACAAACAAAACTGTAGAAAATAAATAGCGTTGGAATTCAGAAAATACTAGCACACACACATAAAAATAACACTATTTTTTTGGACAAAAGTCCCTAGAAAAGCCCAATCCGGGAAAACCAATGCAGTATATGAGGGTTTTATTTTATTATGAAGTAGTGAAAATTTGAGTACATATATGGAAAACCCACTGGTAATCCAAACAACAAGAATATCTAGGAAAAATTATTGAAGGGATTACCCTTCCTCCACAAGAAATCCCTGCACAACCTGCCTTCAGAAAACTCGGCCTCCTGAAGCCTCTACTGTTGAGTTGTGTTATATTATTTCCACAACTTCCCCCTTGTCAGGGTTATGCAGAGGACGATAGCCCCCCTGCATAGGGTTCGGGGCAGTGCCCTGGGAAATTTCTTTTAGACCCTATATTAGGTGGGCAAACCTACCTATGTTTTTGTGCATGCATTTCGCACATGGTTTTGGGCATGATGGTTTTCAGTCCATGGTATTTTGAAGATCTGGTCAAGGGAACTATGGTTATGTTCTAATCCAGGGTTAATTGATTGGGGTTTATGGATGCTTACGCATGTATATATATGTATTGTAACATGGAAAGGAACATAATGAAAAACCAATCTAGTAGTCCTAGTTTTGGGATCTAGGGGAAAAATCTTTGTGTATATCTGCTTTATGTTTTATGCTCTCACCATTGTATATTTTCTATTTTTAGAATTCGTATGCAAGTAACTTATGTACGGAGTTAAAACCTACATTTGGTATCAGAGTTGTTTTGGCTTCAAGGAGATGTCTCTGCTACTAAGGGGTTTTTTTCTCGGGCCTATGGTAGACCTTGTTCAGTGGGAGATCTGTGGGATCGATTCTTGTGGTGAAAGAAGATTTCAAGCAGTGGAAAGATAGAGATCGAGAAATTTAATGGTCAGATTTTTGAATTGTAGAAAATCAAGATGGAGGATATATTGGTCGATAAAGATCAGTGGATCACGGTAGATTCGGGTACTAAACCAACAACGATGTCAGTTGAAGACTGCGTGAAGTTGGATCGAAAGGAAAAGAGCACAATATGATTGTGTGTATCAGATTCAGTATTGTTGAATTTATCATGGGAAGCTTCAGTGAAGGTTTTATGGGACAAGTTAGGGACTTTGTACCAATCTAAGTCTCTGGTTAATAAATTGTTCCTACAAAAAAATCTGTATAACTTGAGGATGAAAGATGGACACTCGATGACAGAGCATTTTAACGCATTTAATATTGTGGTAAGCCAGTTATTATTTATTGTTATTAAAATTTCATATGAAGATAAGTGCATCAGTTTGTTGTGTTCTCTACCGAATTCGGGGGATAGTATGGTTGTTGCAATAAGTAGAAATGCAATTGCCTTGCAGTTTGATGAAATAGTCTCATCCTTGTTGTCAGAGGAGATGAGATGGAAAAATATGGTGGGCCAGAATGGTGATGCCTTGTTTGTACGATGATGGTCCCAGAAAGGAAACAAAAATAAGTCCTCGAGTGGAAGATCTAAATCTCCAGTAAAACCTATAAAGGTGTGATGGAAATGCGGAAAGGAATGGCACTACAAAAGGGATTATAAATCTAAAGTTCCTAGGAAAGGACAGGGATTTGATGATGCTCCTTCTACAGAGGTAAAAACCACCTCAGATGAAGGTGGGGATGTGTACTTGGCTTCTTCTTCAAGTGCACATGTAGATCATGAGGTATGGTTGATTGACTCAGGTGCATCCTTTCACTTCACTCCCCATATAGAGTGGTTTTGTGAGTATGAGAAATATGATGGTGGTGATGTCTTCCTAGGGGATGACAAGAAGGCTAGAATCATTGGTCACATAAAAGTAAAGTTGAAGTTGCAAGGTGGAAGGATTAAAACACTTCTTGCATTGGCTAGAAATCTTATTTCTGTAAAGAAGCTAGATGATGCAGGTGTCAAAACAGTGTTCAAGAAAGATACTTGTAAGATGGTTCAGGGAGCATTGGTATTGATGCAGGGAGTTTGAATTGGAACTCTATACAAACTTCAAGGTAGCATTGTTATTGATGGGTGCAACAGTTCTGTGGTTCTTAAAAGTGGAGGAGAAAATCTAGTGGTCTCTAGAGAAAATTCCATGGTATGGCATCAAAGGCTTGGACATACTGGAGAGAATGGCCTTCGAATACTTCATGGTAATGGTATGTTAGAAGGTATGTCTAACAGCTCTTTGGATTTTGATTTCTGTGAAAATTGTGTATATGGGAAGCAGAATCAGATGAGTTTCCCCTTTAGTGGTAAGAGGGCGAAACAATTATTAGAGCTTGTGCACATTGATGTGTTTGGACCTGTGTCAGTTCCATCACTGGGAAATTTTGTGTACTATGTATCATTTATAGAGGACTTCTCAAGGAATACATGGATATATTTCCTCAAGAAGAAATTTGAAGTCTTTGACAAGTTTAAAGAATTTAAGGATCTGGTGGAAAACCAAACAGAGAAGAAGATAAAGGTGTTGAGCATAAATAACAGTGGAGAGGTTTGCAAGAATGAATTTGATGAGTTCTGTAAGAAGTGTGGTATAGCGCGGCAGAAGACGACTCCATACACACCTGAGAAAAATGGATTTGCAGAAAGAATGAACAAGATGTTGATGGAAAGGGAAAGAAGCATGCTCAGTGGTGTCAGGTTAGGACAGGAATTTTGGGCAGAGGCAGTGGAGACTGCATGTTACCTGGTTAACAAATCACCTGCATTAGCATCAGAGGATAAGACTCCACAAGAGGTATGGACTGGTAAGAAACCTTGTCTTTCACATATGAGGGTATTTGGATGTGATGCATATGTACATGTTCTAAAGGATAAAAAAAACAAAGTTGGATAGTAAATCTAAAAAGTGCATCTTTATTGGGATAAGGATGATTTAAAAGGTTATAAGATTTGGAACCCAAAAACAAGGAAGGCTATGTACAATTGAGATGTGGTGTTTAGAGAGGTGAAAGATGTTATTAAACATGAATTCCTACCAAAAGAACCTAAGAAGATATAATTTGAGCTACATGAGGAAGAATCAGACTCTACAGCAGAAGAGGAATCAGAATATGAAGAGCCACAAACTCCGGCTATGAGAAAATCAGTTCGAGAAAGAAGGTAGCCAGAAAGGTATAGTCCATCTACTTTCTATTCAAACTTTGCTTTATCTATTATTGATGATGTTCCCAGAACTGTGAGGGAAGCAGTGTATTTAGAGGATGGAAAACTCGGGAAAGAGGCCATGGTAGATGAAATGGCATCTTTGCACAAAAATGAGGCTTGGGATCTGGTGGAGTTGCCAGCTGGAAGGAAACCCATTGGTAGTAAATGGGTGTTTAAGAAGAAAATGAATGCAAAAGGAAAGGTGGAGAAATACAAAGCTTGATTGGTAGCAAAAGGTTATTCCCAGGTGCCTGGAATTGATTTTGGTGATATTTTTTCTCCTGTTTCCAAGGTAGCTTCTATTAGATTACTTTTATTTGTTGTCGCTGCTTTTGATTTTGAGGTAGAATAGATGGATATAAATACAACATTTCTTCACGGGGATCTAGAAGAAGAGATCTACATGAAGCAACCTGAAGACTTTGCGGTGAAGGGTAAGAAAGAACTAGTATGCAAGTTAAAAAAGTATATGTATGGGTTAAAACAGTCTCCAAGGATGTGGTATCAGAAATTTGATACATTTATACAGGGACTTGGCTTCACCAAAAGAAAAACAAATTGTTGTGTGTATTTTAAATTAATTGGTGATCGTTTTATTTATCTAGTCTTGTATGTGGATGATATGTTGTTGGTTGGAAATGACAAAGAACTTATTCAGGATTTGAAGACCCAATTTTCCTCCAAATTCGACATGAAAGATCTTGGTGCTGCAAACTATATTTTGGGGATGGAAATTAAATGAGATCAGGCAAAGAGGAAGCTCTGGTTAAACCAAAGGAAGTATGTTGAGACAATAATGTAGAGGTTTAATATGCAGGATAGGAAACTAATGAAGGTTCCTATTCCTGTAGGTGTAAATTTATATGTTGAACAGTGTCCCAAGACACAAGAAGAGGAAGAGGACATGTCCTATGTTCCATATACAAGTGCAGTTGCTAGCCTGATGTATGCAAAGGTCTGTATTAAACCAGATATTGCACATGCAGTGGGAGTATTGAGTATGTTTATGTCAAAACCAGGGAAGGAGAATTGGACAATAGTGAAGCAGGTTTTCAGGTATTTGCATGGCACTAGTGATTATGGTTTGTGATACTAAGAAAGACCAGGATTCGACAGAGTTTTGGACATTCGTGGCTTTGTTGATGCAGATTGGGCTGGAGATTTGGATTAGAGAAGATCTACAAGTGGGTATGTGTTTAACCTATTTGGAGATGCAGTCAATTGGATGAGTAAGAGACAGTTTGTAGTGGCACTTTCAACTACAGAGGCGGAATACATGGTAACCATTCATGCAAGCAAGGAAGCAGTTTGGTTGTAGAGATTGTGTTCAAGTATGGGGTTAGTACAACGAGCTATAAGGATACACTGTGACATCCAAAGTGAAATTTTCTTAGCAAAGAACCCTGCTTATCATTCAAATACAAAGTGCATAAATGTTCAGTATCAATTTTTGAGGGATATGGTTGAGGACAAAAAGGTGTTGCTGGTAAAGGTGGACACTTTGAATAATATTGCAGATGCATTGACAAAGTATGTAAGCATTGAGAATTTCTCTTGGCGTAGAGAAAAAATGGGCGTTACAAGGCTGGATCAATTACTAAGCTCTCTTGTGGCCCCCTGTGGAAAGAAAACAACAAGTGGGGGAATGTTGGGTTGTGTTATATTCTTTCCATGACTACCTCATGGCAGGGGGGTAATAGGGGGGGTGGCAGGTCCGTCCAATACATTGCATGGGGCATTGCTTGGGGGTCACAAAGGGGGCAACTTCCCCCCCTGTTGGGGGGTAGTAACCCCCCTGCATGAGGTTCGGGGCAATGCCCCATGAAATTCTTTTTAGACCCTATATTAGGTGGGCGGACCTACCTATGGGCTTTTGCATGGATTTCGCACATGGTTTTGGGCATGATGGTTTTCAGACCATGGTATTTTGTAGATCCGATCAAGGGAATTACAGTTATGTTCTAATCTAGGGTTAATGGATTGGGGTTTATAGATGCTTCAAAATTTATATATATGTATTGTAACATTGAAAGGAACATAATGAAAATCAATCTGGTAGTCCCGATTTTTGGATGCAGGGGAAAATCTTTGTGTATATTTGTTTTATGTTTTATGCTCTCACCATTGTTTATTTTTGTTTTTAGAATTCGTATGCAGGTAATTTCTGTACGGGGTTAAAACCTACATTTGCGTTAGCCTCTATGCTGCTCTACGTAGTCTCTTTGATGTCAAGCCTCCAACCAGTCTCTGCTGAAGTCATTTTGCCTGCCTCTGCTGAGGAAAACCTCTCTCTGGCACTTTGGAACCACTGCTCGGCCTCTGGAGCTGAGAACAAATTTCTCTCCTGCAAATCAAACTACCAATCTGAAGCAACTACACAGTCCTCTACACTGCCTCACTAGGAATAATTCAGTCCTCTTGTTGTTGCCTCTCCGATTTGGAAAATCTCCTATAGACTCACTGTCCCTGCCCCTCACTCACTACTTCGATCTCTGACTCTCCGAAAACCGACTTTTGCTACTTTGGAAATCAATCTGCCAAGTAAATCAAATTTCTAGTGATTTCAAGTGTATTCTCCAAGTGCCCATTAACTTCCTCTTATAATCCACTATTGGAGCACCAATGACGAAGATTAAAACTTGATCGATGGCTAGGATCATCTTGGAATCGCTTTGTGTGAGTTTCTAAATTATTCTCACCTTGACTTAATTAATATTGATTAATTAATTAGTTTTCTTAAGTTTAGACTTCGGAAACATTTAAAAAGTGGTTAATAGTCTAATTAAGTCACTTCTCATTGGAATTTCCAAAAATGATTTATGGGTCTTGGAAATCTCATGTATTCTAGCCTCTCCACCAAATTTCATGGCTAGAACACATCTGATGCTTCAAAAACTAACATGGAATGATAGCCATATGAATCTTCTTTGATGTGATCCAACATACAAATGCAGATAATTTAGATATGGCATGTAATACCCTACTTGATCCTATCATGCTAATTTTTATTAGTGTTTAATTAACCTAAAAATATTGACTTATAATTATTGAGAAATACTGGTATATACCTACACTTGTGAAACTGTAATTTTATGTTACCGATATGACTTTTATTATTGTAATTATTCAATTTTAAGGCATCTTCTCAAATTTAATTTTGGATGGGATATGGTCTCCTCCAATTTATTTCTAAATTAAATATCCATATCCCAAGGTGTCTTCTCAAATCTACTTTTGAGAAGATATGGTATTCTTCAATTTATTTTAAAATTAAATATCCATATCCCAAGGTGTCTTCTGAAATCTACTTTTGAGAAGATGTGGTCTTCTCTAATTTAATTCTAAATTAAATATCCATATTTTATTCCCAGTGTGTCTTCTCAAATCTACTTTGAATAAGATATGGTAAAAAAAGTCAAAAATACTAAAATAAAAGGATGATGGAGTAGTCATGACATTAATGATAGGTGGTTGAAGTGGATGGGAAGAAGAGACATAAAAGGGGAGGATGAGAGAAGAGGAGGAGATTCTTGGTCTTTGTTTTGACTTTGGAGGATTTTTTTTATTTTGGGAAATGTGAAGAAAGGGAAAGGAGAGAATGGAGAGATAAATGAAAGAATTCAAACTTGAATATATTGGAGAATGTTGGTTTAACTTGGACACACTACAACTGGTTGAAGTTGGACTTGGAGGCCTAGGGAACTTGTGGAGGTTCCCTGGGCTAGGAAACCATTCCTAGTTGGATAAGAGGTAAATTCAGTCGGGAAGCCAAGAGAAGCATCCCAACCAAGTTACTGGAACATGCATTCTTACATTTCTTGATTCCTTATGTAAATCCTTGCAATGAAATTTCATACTTGTTTAATATGTTGAAAATAAATTTTACTTGTATATTATTATCAAATAAATGTTGAGCTATAAATAGGTTATTTCCATTCTTATTGTGTCTAAATTAAAGGATAAATTTGGTTTAGTTAAATGAACCTAGGTTGGATCCTCACATATGGTTTCAAAGCGTGGTTCAAAATCTGGACCCTAAACCCACCAAGTTCAAAATAAGAACTTGCTTAAAAAAAAAATCATTAAAAAAAAATTTAAATAAATAAAACAAGAGAACATTGATCAAGTCCTTGGCCATTATATTGTAATCAGTTTTACGTGCAGGCCGGTCATGATTACATGATTCAATTCTCCCTTTGTAATTTTTTAGATGATTACTCCTTTCTTTTGCAGGGTCAATCCAAAATTGAGGGGATGTGACTCTTACCATCCTAGTTATAGCCTTTTCTCTTTTGAAGCGCATGAGATGATCACATCGATGTTAAGTCTGGACATACTTCATAAATACCCCAACTCTCGTATAAATACCCCACTCGTCAAAGGATCAACATTCATGGATGGTGTTGATATAATCGTGTTCTGAGAAGGATATTGAAAAATGGCCCAGAGGCAAGTTGAGGTGGGCAAGTTGATCGTAGTTTTATTCCTGCTTGTAATATCTGTGCCACCAAATTTAGTGGCACCTACCAATGTTATTGAATGTGTGTATGTAGATACTTGTAATGAGTGCCTAGAAAATGCCTCTTGCCAGTTACCTATTACAACTCCATTCAACGGCTACCTCTGCTGCAAGAAGTCTCAACATCCTTCTCCCTAATATGATTATCAACTATCATTCTAAACCTTACGTTCTCCTTCAAACAAAAAGAGCAGAGACCCAAGGACTGAATGAAGAATTTGTAATCTTGTAATACAATACAAGCTTCAATCCATGATGACTAAACATGGGTACAAAACAATATTGCAAAGCTACCCCACATAACTAAATTGGCTTTCACAAGTCTTTGAATCTCAAATGCAATGAACCTTGCTTCTCCAATAGGGCTTGGTAATATCTAAATGTGAATAGCCTTCTTAGGAGGCTTCATGGGCACAAGATCCATGGCCTTTGTTAAACCCCTTTTCCAGTTATAAGGAACATTTCTTAGGACCATAGATGCAACCTTTACAATATTAATCCAGGGACGGTAATTTCTAGTAAGCTGAAGAGTGATAATTTCAGGAAAATCACAGTCTCAAGCATATTGCGTGAGAGAAGAACTCACTCCATGCAATCCATATATAGCCTGATCTGCGTCACAAACAATGAAAAGGCTTGCATCTCTAATTAACAAAGACAAATAAACTCATATTGTATTTCATCAATATCTTAAAACTCATCCACCAATATATGTTTCCATATGTCCCAATATACCTCATATATCACTACCATCTTGAAAGCAAATGCATTAAGTGAATCAGAGGATGGGTGCAAAGGTTTTCGATTTTTTTTTTGGGTGATAAATGCTTGCACATTATGTAGCCTAGTTGTTCTTATAATATATAACAAATCTTGCACAACATCGGATGTAACTGTTCTCCTCTTCTTTTGCTCAGGCTTCATTTTAACGTAACATTCCAGGAACTTCAGTAGTTGTGATCTGGCAGGGGCATTCTCTGTCAGAAATTTGTTTCGAACAAGATCTTCCTTGTTTCGAACAAGATCTTCCCAAATTGCACTCTGAGATCTTTGCTTAACACTTTCATCCAAATTTTCAGTGGATATAGATATATGTTTGAAATTTGCATCACCATTTGCACGTTCCTTTCTAATGGATGCATCCATTACATCAAAAGAATCTAGTGCCTCTTGAAGAATCCTTTTCACAATTTGTTCTGAATTATCCCTACCATAGATTATGTAATTCATATTCAAATTATAATTAGAAATTTGTGCACTATGCCTGTAAAACACAAAAGCCTTTGGACAATCATTTCATCGGTAACACACATCGTGTTAGTCAATGTCAACATTTCGGTTGATGTCACCCTTTTCAATGGATTTCCCAAATTTCGAACGACCACATTATGGTTGGCACTTATGGTTGCCACATCCTTTATTTATTCAAATGATTTTTTCCCTTCCTCTAAAGTAGTTTTGCAAAATCTAGATTTAAAATTGTGGTCTATCCTACGAAAGTCGATTGGTCCTGAGCCGCATATTGTTTATAAAACTTGTCGATTTTTCTAGAGCCGCATTGTTTACAAAACTTGCCAAAGTTACACAGAAAAAAATAATGATGGGAGCCTTTGAATCCAAAACCTGTAAGAACTCATCTGGCACCAAGAGAATATTGCTACATAAATGACGAAGGTTTCAATGGAATTAATATCTCCAGTGCACTGCAATCAAACCAATATAACTGTTTTGTTAGGATTCTAACTTAAAAGAAACTTTGTTTTCCGTTGTCGAGACTTGAACCCGGGTCTCTCACCAATACAACTATTGCATCACATTTTAATAGAAGTACAATACCTTCTCTTCTCCCATTGAATCCCTTTGTCAACCTCTAATGATTCGTATCTTGTTTTTTTGTTGTTTTATATTATAATACTAATTATTGTTTTTTGGTTGTTTTATAATAATAATTATATCTCTATGAGTTTGTACTTCTAAACATTTTTTTTAATCTTTTCCTCTTATGCTTTTCAATAGTTTATTTATTGGATAATATGGCATAGGCATAAAATATTCCACTTACCCAATAAAGTTGATAACAAAATTATATTTCAGTTAATATGTGTGTGGGGAAAGAGTGGTAATGTAAAACTTTTACATTTAGGTGATGGGAAACTTTATATTTACCAACAGAAAAGTTATTTATAGTATAATTATATTTTACCTATATAAAGTGTTGATTGTGCTTTGTCCAAATTTGTGATAATAAGTGAAATGAAACCACAAACTAGTGGACAAGAACCATATCAAAAGACTTGTATTAAGCTAGTTTGTGTATTTATTAATCTATAATTTAGAGTTATTAAATATTATAATAAATAAAGTTGAGTATAATGTTATTTAATTTAAAATAGAATATATATATATGATTTATTAGTTATATAATATTATATAGTTAAAGGATGGAACCATATTTATTTGTATTTATTTATCTCAAACATTGTATACATGGTATCACTATATGTTCAGATTTGAATGGGAAAATATTAATAACATTTGATATTGTTATTTTATTTTTATGTTATATATAATGGAGATGATAAGTAAATTAAATAATATATATCAATTGCTTATTTCATGGTAATGCATTAGACAAAAATTAAATAAAAAATAAATGTGTCTCGGAGTCAGTAAAAGCTTTTCTTTATATTTAAACACTACTTGAAATAGGGTTAATGGTTTATTGGTGAGTACACAAGAATGGTTCAAATTTCATGAGTATTTTGAAAGCCACCAAGAGCAAACTAATATTTGATTATATTAAACCAATTTATTAAATAAATAATTATGGTAACTAAAGAAAGTAATTTGGTGTTAATAAAGCATTAGAGCATGATTGACAGGTACATTGCTCTAGTAACCTAGCTAGTATTAAGATAAAATTTGTAGGAGCTCTCACACATGAGAGGATTTAATAAATCCTTGTGGATCTTATACGTATTATTAATGCTCGTTTACAAGCATAGTAAAAGAAAAACTTATGTCTATTATTTTATATGTGTGTGTGAATCGACTAGGGGCAGACAAGTCCTAAATTGCATTAATAAGTATCGTTTGGAACAGATAATTGAACATTTCAAAATGGTGAAGACGCGAGGAAATTGTGGTTGAGGAGGATCATTAAAGGACCTCCTACAAATAACCCATTGCCATCACCGGAACTATCTCTCATCTTGCGCTCCCTAGAAGGAATTAATGAGATTTTAAGAGGGGGCCAAACAACTGAGCTGGGAGTGGAACACCCTCCATTAGGGTTGGGAAATCTCGAGGGATCAAGAGACTTCAATAGAGGACATCCAATCGAGGATATTACTAAGGAGCTCTAAAAGAGTAAGCTCCCAGAGTTTGTTGGAGGTCATGCCAGCAAACGAGTAGAAGTCTGGTTAGAAGGAATGAGAAGGTGTCTCGCACTAAGAGATTATACTTCCAACTCAAAAGCTAAAATAGTGATATTCCAACTCAGAGATAGTGTTATGAATTGGTGGGGTAGCTTAGAGCGTCAACTACACCTCACTCCAGACACAATTACTTGGGAGTTATTTGAGGAGAGATTCAGGAAAAAGTACCTAACGACATATTATGAAGAACAACGAGTAGGAGCCTTCCATACTTTAGTACAGGGAAACCTCATGGTAAAGGAATACGAGATTAGACTCATGGAATTTGTCAAGTATGTCTCCTACATGGACATTGATCAGCACTAAGCAGATCATTTCATTTATGGATTGAACCCTAAGATTAAGGCAATAGTGTGGATGTGGAAACCATCCTCAATTGCAGAAGTTGTTAAACATGTATGTTATGTTTAAGAGAACTTAGACTTAAAAGGTGGAAACAAAACCATTTTTCCACAACAACCAAGATTCATGGGGAAGGCCTCTTGTACCTTATCTAGGGGAGGAAGTTTGAGGCCATCGCCATATGGAAACAGGGTTGTACCCAAAGCACTTACATTAGTGATTTCAATGGTTACAAGTGCAATTTCACCTACAGCTTCAAGAAATCGTGCCAATCAAGGTCATACGCAAGGAGCCACAAGTAGGGGCATGGGTCCCAGGGGAAGAAACTATTTCCAAAAAACTCCACAACATTCTATTTAGAGTCTACCTCGCATAACTTGTTAGGGATGTGGGGGACCTCATTACCAGTGCAATTGTCCTAAGTTACAAATTGGTAAAAACCATAGGGAAGGAAAAGCACCAATGGGGGGGAGCAAGCATCCACCATCGAATCTATGCAGCAGTTGATAACCAACAAGATGAGCACCAAACTGTCATGGTAGAAACCTCGGTTATGATAAACAATGTAAAAGTTAAAACTTTGTTTGATTTTGGTGCTATAGATAGTTTCATTTCACTAGTTGCATTAGAAAAATGTGGGTTGGCAACCTATGAGCACGATAACTTTAAACAAGTTGAAATGGATTTTGGGATAAAACAAGCAATAGGACCTAGTGTTGACCAATGTCAGGTGAACCTTGGGGTGTGTATAACTAAGTTGAGGCATACGTCACAACGTTGGGGACGTACGATGTAGTTATTGGAATGGACTGGCCAGAAGCTCATCGAGCTTTGGTACACTATTTCAAAAATAAGGTGATTTGTTTAGATGATGAAGGTAGGTCAATTGATATTTGTGGTGTCAAGGGAGGAGTGTCCCTACGATTCATCTCCATGATGAAGGTAAAACGATGTCTTCGGAAAGGTTGTAAACTATATGTGGCTGAGGTTGTAAGTGACTAGATTGGACCCTCCCTAGATCAACACCCAATTTTGTCAGAATTTGAGGATGTTTTTCCTAAGGAATTGCCTAGATTACCTCTTGTGAGGGAGATCAATTTCACAAACTACCTAAAACCTGGTGCAAAATCAATCTCCAAGACACCCTACAGGATGACAAATATAGAACTTTGTGAGTTGCAGATGCAGTTAAAAGAGCTTTTAGACACATGATTTATTAGACCTAGTATTTCACCTTGGGGTGCACCAGTGGTTTTCGTCAAGAAAAAGGATGGTTCCTTAAGGCTATGCATAGATTATAGGGACTTGAATCAAGCCACAATAAATAATAGGCACCTGATACCTAAAATATATGACATATTTGTTCAAATGAAGGGAGCGATAGTTTTCTCTAAGATTGATCTAGATACTACCAATTGAAGTTTAAGGAGGGTGAGATCTCAAAAACCACATTTCAAACTCGGTTTTGGGACTATGAGTTCGTAGTTGTTCCATTTGGCTTGATCGATGCACCAGCAGTATTCATGAGTGTCATGAATGGTGTGTTCATGAAGTATTTGGACCAATTTGTGCAAGTCTTTCTGGACGATATTCTTGTGTATTTCAAGGATGAAAGGGATAATCAAGAGCACCTAAGGGTTGTACTGACCTATTTAAGGGAAAATCAATTGTATGGAAAATTGTCAAAATGTTCCTTCTTTCAGAAGAAAATTCATTATCTTAGGCACATCATTTCAGGAGAAGGGATTTCAGTTGCCTTGGAAAAGGTAAAGGCCATAATGGATTGGCCAGTACCAAAAAATTCTCATGAGGTGCATAGTTTTATGGGGCTAGCAGGTTATTATTGCAGGTTTGTGGAATGTTTTTCGAGGATTGCAAAAATCATCACCACATTATAGAGAAAAGGGATCAAGTATGAATGGACATATGAATGTGACACTACATTCACTGAACTAAAGAGGTTACTAACTAGTGCATTGATCCTTCGAGTACAGGACATCGAAAAATACTTCACTATCTGCACCGATGCTTCGAAGCAAGGATTGGGAACAATTTTGATGCAAGAAGACGGAGTAATAGCTTACGCATCTAGAAAATTGAAGAAACATGAAGAGTTGTATGCTACCCATGACTTAGAGTTAGCAATAGTGATGATATCTTTGAAACTGTGGAGACACTACCTCGTTGAGAGAAGCTTTGAGTTAAGAACAAATCATCAAATCCTGAAGCACCTCTTCACACAAAGAGATTTGAATGCTAGACAGAGGCGATGGAGTGAATTCATGAGTGAGTATGATTTTTGGATCTCATATATTAAGGGAAAGGAGAATTTGGTGGTTGATGCACTAAGCAGGTTGCCACAAATCTTCTCCCTAGTACCCTTGCGGTTTAATTGGAGGGAACATGTGTTGGAAAAACTCTTTGAAGATAGTTGGTATCTAAAGTTTATATCAACACTGCAGAGTGGGAATAAGATAGAACCAAAGTTTGAGGGTTGTGTCCTTGAACTTGATGGACTATTGAGATTTCAAGGGAGAATGTACATCCCTAAGGAAGGGGGTATAAGAAGAAACATCCTCAAAGAGTCACATAGAGCACTCTATTGTGCACATCTTGGAGTGAAGAAGATGTATGAAAACATGAAGAAACTCTTCTTTTGGGCAGTTATGAAGCATGACATAGTCCAGTTTGTCACCAAATGTCTCGAATGTCAATGAGTGAAGGTTGATCATCACCATCCAGCAGGACTCCTACAACCGCATGACATCCCTATGTCTAAATGGAAGGTCACTTCTATGGATTTTTTTGTGGGTTTTCCACTCACTTCACAGAGACATAATGCTATATTGGTTGTAGTTGATAAATTGACCAAAAGTGCCCATTTTGTCCTAGTGAGAGACACTTACGATGTTACTGATGTGGCAAGAGCTTTTATAAGCGAAGTTATTCGACTACATGGGTTTCCCACAAAGATCATTTATGATAGGGACTCTCGCTTTACATATAGGTTTTGGACAAGTTTGCACTCAGCTTTAGGGACTCAGTTAAACCTGAGCACTACATATCATCCAAACACAGACAAGAAGATTGAAAGAGTAATTCAAGTTATGGAAGACATGCTTAGAATGCACGTCATGGATAATCTGACTCAATGGGAAAGGTACTTACCATTGGTAGAGTTTTCCTATAATAACATTTACCACAGCTCCATTGGGATGCCTCCTTACCAAGCTCTATATGGGAGGCCATGTAGGACACCATTGAGTTGGGAAAAGTTGGGGGACCGAGTAATAGTTGGGCTGGAATTATTTCAAGAAAGGGACGAACAAGTAAGATGGATTCAACAAAGGTTAAAGGAAGCACAAGATAGGAATAATATTTATGATGATTCACATAGGACCGATTAAAGTTATGAAGTAGGAGACCAAGTTTTTATTCGTATCCAACCCAACAAAAGCACCGTTCAGTTTGGGAAAGGGAAGAAGTTGTCACCTCCGTTTATAGGACCTTTTAGGATCAAGGGGAAGAATGGACCAATTTCCTATCATCTTGTACTGCCACCCCATTTGCATAAAACTCATGTTGTTTTTCATGTATCTATTTTATGACATTATGTTTCTGGTGAATCTCACAAACTAGATTGGAGGGAATTATAGGTCTCGGACGTGGGAACCGTAATGGTTGAACCATTACGCATATTGGACCATAGGGTTTGACAGCTCAGACACTGCATGGTGGACCAAGTTAAGGTCCAGTGGGACAAGTATACCCCAGGATCTGCTACATGGGAGGATGTAGAGACTATATGTCGTGACTACCCCTCACTTTTTGAGCATCTGTGATGCCCATTTTGACTTAGATAACTACGTATGCTAAGGCTCTATTTGTAGTTCCATGTTATTTATTTATGAACACTATATAATATTGATGCATTTAGCTTGACAAGTAAACCACTTATATAAATCATTAGATAGATTAGGTATTATTTATTGAAGTATTTGATGTATGACCTAATGTACGACTTACTTAGTTACGATTTATCTAGTGTATGACTTATCAGAGTTATTGTTGTTTGATGTATGGCTTAAGCGGATATGATTTATCTAATGAATGACTTACCAAAATTATGATTTATATAATGTAAGATTTATTTCCAGTATGTTGTTATGAAGTACAAAATTGACACGTGGATACTAGACTTAATAACATGATATATATATATTTATATTTATATATATATATATATATATATATATACGAATGAGAACTAAGCTACAGATTGGAAAGAACTATATGATAACCAAGATCTACTCTTCTGAGGGGAATGTTGAGACATCTAATGAGGAATGGTATGATGTACATTGTTTTATTACATTTTGTATCTACTTGATATGAACTCTTATGACATGGGTAAAGTGTAAATGGAAGCTGACAAGACTACTTGATTGGATTATTCAATGACAAGTATCCAACCAACGTCGTAGTGTGGTCCATATTAGGGTGTTCACCCTATTTTTGAAGAGGGGTGGAGGCTTTTCCCACTGTGTAACCTCCAAACCTGGAATCGTGTGAGGGAAGTGATAGGACACATTCCCATAGACATGTGATAACAATTTCCAGTTTCCTATTAGTAAATTTAGGTCGATATAATCAGCGCTTCCTCCATAATGGTTTTATCAGTGGTTAGATCAGTATAGATGATACCATAGTATATTGAAGTAGAGGATGGATAGGGTGGGAGCGGAAGTAGGTTAGGAAAGATAGGAGGATATAGGTTAGTTCGAGACTCTTGATGGGAAGTGGTATCATTTCCTGACTTACTTAATTTGACTACTATAACTACCTTTCTATTTTGTTATGCCTTATTATCAAACCTCTTTCGAATTCCTCGTGTCTTTTTCACTCTAACTTCAGGACGAATTTTTCTAAAGGAGGGTTGTATGTAATGCCCTATTTGATCCTATTAGGCTATTTTTTATTAGTGTTTAATTAACCTTAAAATATTAATTTATAATTATTAAGAAATATTGATATATACCTACACTTATGAAACTATAATTTTATTTTACTTATATGACTTTTATTATTGTTATTATTCAATTCCATGGTGTCTTCTCAAATTTACTTTTAGATAAGATATGGTCTCCTCCAATTTATTTCTAATTTAAATATCTATATTCCAAGGTGTCTTCTCAAATCTACTCTTGAGAAGATATGGTCTTCTCCAATTTATTTCTAAATTAAATATCCATATCCCAAGGTGTCTTCTCAAATCTACTTTTGAAAAGATATTGTATTCTCCATTTTAATTCTAAATTAAATATCCATATTTTATTCCCAAAGTGTCTTCTCAAATCTACCTTGAATAAGATATGGTAAGAAAAATCAACACAACTAAAATAAAAGGATGACTGGGTGAAGTTGTTGAATTTTTTAATATTAGTTGGGAGAAAAATGATGCAAACTGGAGCTAGGGTTTCTCTGTGTGAAAATAAGTTCTTGGGAGCATCCCTAGGTCCTATTCGCAGGGGTCTCGCAAGGTGAACCAGGAATCTTGGGCTGACAGAGGGTTCAGTTACTTAGGAAAGAAACGAAAAAGCTATGCCTCCTTTGGCTCCATCTCCATGAGGCCAGAGATGCATGTTTGCACTAGTTGGGGGGGTCACAGGGGGCTCCTTGATGCTCTATGCAGTGGTCTAGTTTGGTGACTCTGCAGCAGGTGGTGGAATCTCTTATTTCTGATCATCGATCCCTAGTTGCCTGTAAATATGTGTCTTGGAACCCTGCAGCGGCTTCTGCTCGACATATGGCTTTGTTATCAATCGAGTTTTACTCGAGTGGCTCACAGTGGGAACTCAGTTGGAATGTGGGCACAGGGGAGGGCACCGATCAACCGTTTCTATTTCTCCTGTCCTTTGTGTTTTTAGGCCTTGGGCTTATTTTTTTGTGTTGCAACTCGAGCTATCCTTTGGCTCAGTTGGGCCATGTGCCATGTATTTTCTACATTGTGATGGACTTGGCTCCATGTCTTGCCATCTTTCACACCATCTAGCCCTCTATGGCTCTCTGGCCCCCCATTGTCGTACGGTTTCCTGGAAAATAGGGGGAGCATGGCTCCTGACACTTGGTAACGCCCTTCCGATTTCAAATTTTTTATCAAATCTGCTATTGGGCGCTCCTTTTTAATATGGGTAAATTTAGTAGATAGTGTGCAGCAGTTGAAACTCACCATCATGCAATAGGTTGGATACCTTGTTCAAATGCGAAACCTGATTTTTGAAGGCAAAGTATTACAGGACATCTGGGATTTGCAGGATTACCACATTCAACCAACATCCTCCATAACCCTCAATCTGAGATTAAGGGGTGGTGCGGGATCAACCAACAAAACCTTAAATGTCAGAAATGGCTATGGGTGTAGTACTTCGAAAAACACAAAAGCCAAACTAAAGTAAATGAATGGAGGACCCTCTTTCAAGAACATCCTGCAAGGGAAACGAATAGACGCAGAAACAAAAAAACGGGTTAGTACATCCCCTAACCCATACATTATGGAGCTTCTGAACTCAATCCCAGAACTTACCATAAATAATTCAGAAATAGGTGAGCATTGTGCTGCTTTTGAATCACAAACAATTATTTGTCGTTTTAACTATTTCTGGCCAAAACCTGTGGATTTATTTCATTTTATTTTGACCAATTGGTCACTAGAATGTGAAATACACCTTTGTTCTAAGGGTTTTTTCATTGTGAAATTCCCTTCAACAAAGGCCAAGGACAATATTATACAGGATGGACCATGGTTCTTGGAATCGACGGGCCTTTTCATCACACCATGGTTCCCTGCTTTTGATGCAAACACTATGGTTTTCACTAGAAAGTCAATGTGGATCCGACTACACAACCTCCCACTCCATTTCTGGGAGGAGCGAGTACTCATAGGAATCGAGAACATCATTGAGAAATATATCAAAATGGATACCTAAAGATTGGAAGAAAGTATCTACACACATGCCCGGATATGTGTGGAAGTAGATCTCAATAAAGGATTACCAGGCCGCATTCAACTAATCCATAATCAAATGATTTAGACTCAAACACTAGACTATGAGAACACAACCTTCATATGTAGAATTTGCAAACAAACAAGGCATCTACAAAATATGTTCCCTGAAGGCAAGAAAGACATTGACAGAAAGAAGAAGAATGGGAAATAGCCCAAAGGATGGAATTTCCCTTCACCCCACCAAGATGAGGAGGAAGATGAAGCAGAGGAGGAATATATACAAACCAAGAACAACCAGATAACAAAGGTACTAGAAAACCAAGGGGAAATCCCTCAGGACCTTAATGAAATGTAAGACAACTAGGAACAAACATCAAATAATCTAGAAGCTATCAAAACTAGTGGGTATAAACGTACCCATTCAACAGACAACTCAGACTCAGACAAGGACATTGCAAGACCTAAACCTGGAAATCAACTTGCACTTGTCTCTGATACACCATCTCGAGGGGAATGGTGCATGGTGGAAAAAAAGAAGGGGAGAAAAGCCTATCTTTTCTCCTTACTATATATTATTTTTGTTTTTTGCATATCTCTGTTTATCATCGGTCATTGACTTGATGATGCTTGGTTCTTAGTAAAATGTAACATGTAATTTTGTTTTCACTAATAAAATTACACCTTTTTCCTGGGGAAAAAAAGGATGAGGGGATAGTCATGACATTAAAGATAGGTGGTTGAGGTGGATCGGAGAAAGAGACATAGAAAGGAAGGAGGATGAGAGGAGAGGGGGAGATCCTTGGTCTTTGTTTTGGCTTTGGAGGATTTTGTTTTGGGGGAGGAATGTGGAGAAAGAGAAGGGAGAGAATGGAGAGATAAATGAGAGAATTCAAACTTGGATCTATTGGAGTGTGTTGGTTTAACTTCGACACACTACAGTTGATTGGACTTAGGCTTGAAGGGCTAGGAAACCATTCCTAGTTGGTTGGGAGGTGAATTCAGTCAGGTAGCCAAGAGGAGCATCCCAACAGATTCAGGAGCATCCCAACCAATCTACTGGAACAAGTATTGTTCAATTTCTTGATTCCTTATGTAAATCGCTGCATTGAAATTTCATACTTTTTTAATATGTTGAAAATAAAATTTACTTAGATATTATCATCAAATAAATGATGAGCTATAAATAACCTATTTCCATTCTTATTATGTCTAAATTAAAGGATAAATTTGGTTTAGTTAAATGACCCTAGGTTGGATCCTCACATGGCACGTCGTAGGTCTTGGGAGAAGTCATGGTTCACACACCCACGCACAAGTAGAGGATAATGACACTGCACAGTAAATAGTACATTATACAAAAATTAATTATAAAATATCCCATTACAAAAAAAAAATAAAAAAAAAAATTGACATACGTAGTCTTAGAAGGCTCAAATGGTCATGCGATTTCAACCCTGACAAACGATCTTCCACAGTGAAGCATTGTCGTAGTGAAGACTCATATAAAGAAGGCACCCTCACACTCATGATAACTTCCTTTTCCAAAGAAATATCATATTTATTTAAAATCCATGGGACATCACCTTCTTTGAAAGACCAAGAGGGACCAACCTCTCCTATAGTTTCTTTTCTTGGCCAATGTTTATTTTTAGTTTTTGAAGAAATAAGATCTCTCCTAACAGCCAATGTGTCACTTTCTTTCAATTATATGTGCCTCCATAAAGAATATGAAACATTTTTAAATATATGCATGGGATCTAGTAAGTGGGCAATCTTAAGATGCTCCCACTATGGGAGCTCATAAAAGTCAGATTTCCTTTTCATCCCAATGGGAAATTTCTCAACATAGGTGTCGAAGAATTATGGATCATTGAACATAGGCTCCCCATTTAAATTGAACATTTCTGCAAACACCTTCTCCTTCTCTCTCTCATGTGCTCTAAGCCATTCAGCTAGTGTCATTATTGCAGACCTTTGGGTTCTCTCTAGTTTACCATTGAAAGTGGATGTTTCTCTTCTGTAAGGGTGTTAGTCTAAGAGGAATACCATGGAGAAGTCATACACTAGATTTTGTAGGTGGTTAGACCACTTAGCCTTCATAGAAGGTTTACAACATTTACATTCATGATACCTTTTGTTACAAGACCTATAAAATTTAGTATACAGGCTAGCATGTTAGTGACCATGAATATCTAAACAATTGCAACAAATTAAATTAATATGTGAAACAATATTATTACTCAAAAAATAAATAAGAATGTAATTTACTAGTGAAAACTCCTAAACCTGGATGATCATGTATGGTGTAAGTACATATGCCATACAACGTAAAACTCCTCTCTATTGTGATGGGTCTTGATACATTTTACACATGTATCCCTTCCCATAATTCCTTCAATTCATCTACCAATGGTTGTAAGTAGACATCTATATTCTTCACTTGTTTTCTACTAAGTACTATGAGAGAAAACATAATATGTTCATTCTTCACAGACAAACATGGGGGGGCATTGTTATTGATACTACTACATGCCAAATAGAATAGTTGGTGTTTTGGAGGGAATATGGTTTGACACCATCCATGGCTATGCTGAGTCATGGACTTCGTACTTCATCCTTGAATTTTTCAGGCCATGTATCCTTTATATGCTTCATGGTTATTAAATTTGTTGGGATTCACATAACTCCCGACTCACTTTTGTGTGAGGCATACCATCCCTGCAACATAGCTAATTCTTTGCAATGAAAGAGTCTTTGAATCCTTGGGATTGTAGGTATGTGCTTCAATATCTTATGAGGAGGACCATGTGATTTACCCTTTTTTTAGTTACGGTATTTGTCATGCCAACATTTCAGACATATCTCTTTATTTGTATATTTTCCTCTATAAAGAATACAATCATTCAGACATACATGATATGATATGTACTCAACAACCAACATTTTCAACAACTAATTTACCTCTTCATTGCTACTCGGAAAGACATTATCACTGAGGAGAACCTTGTCTTTGAATATCCTGCAGTTGGTGGGGAATATAAGCATACAATGTCAATATCTAACATTCATAAAATCAACCATTTTTAAATTTTATTGTGTGACAAAATATAAGGAACTTGATCGATCATGCAAGTCAATTACCTCAATATTACCAAGAAACATGCATTCTACATGCCAAACTTTTCTTTCACATTGTAAAACAACATCATTGCCCTCAGCTGAGCAGACTTTGACTTTCTACCAAGTCCAAAGAGAGGGTTGGTGGAAGCATATTTTAGGCTTTTGAATAAGGTATCAGTAATATGAGCATCATCCCCTAGTTCATCGTTCTGGAATGCATCTAGCAACATTGCTTCCATGGCAGTTGTATCTCATAAGTAATCATCAATACCAACCTCCATTTGATTGCCTCCATTTCCAACTTGTGATGAAGAACTACTATTTTTGTAGTCATTGGTGAATCTGGACATAGTGGGAATTGAATGGGTGGTTGATTCAACCATTCTTTGTATGCTTCCTCTCTAATTCTTGCTCTTAATGCAACCTTCTCTCAAGTTGAAATTGTAGTGGGGTGCCTCAGAAGATGGTAGGTGGGTAGCTCATCATCACTAGAATCCTAATTTCAAAAAATATTGAACGTCATTAATAAAATATCAATGATATTAGTAAGCACGTCAATGCAATTGGTTTGTTGAAATTACATTATACCAAACAATTATTACCATCTTTGATCCAATATTGTGGTTGGAAGATGTCATGTTCCAGTTGGCAGGGTGAAGAGGTTGTCCATTTTCATCTACCAACTGCTTGCAATATGCTGCTCCTCATAAGAGCTTCGAGCGTTTTTTAAAATATGGAGTAATAGTTTTTGTGTCAGAGCTTCGAGAGCTTTTGAAAATATGGAGTAACATTTTTTGTGTCTAAACTCGATTTTGAGTCACGTTCCTGCAAATTTGGATACATTTTTATTCAAATTGACATGGATTAAAAAGAAAATATTCAATGAGATAATCGAAATATAAATAAAATAAATTTGGATACATTTTTATTCAAATTGACATGGATTAAAAGGAAAATATTCAATGAGATAATCTAAATATAAATAAAATTTGAACTTACTGGAGATGGGAAGGTAGAACTCCGTGAAGGACTTTGATAAACAATATGGAATGAGTTGGAATTTGAAAAATTGGCCATTTGATATTATTGAGGTTTTATCCCTGCATTTGAAAAAAAAATGTGCATATCCAAAATTAATCTCGACAACCATATAACCACAATCTAAATTTCAATATAGTTTCAAACCATTTTTCAAGAATAAGGTGACTTTAAGCAGAAAATGTATACTATGAATTATTGTAATTCATGTGGATGCATCTCAAAGGATATTTGAGATTAATATGCCATTTTATGTGAAAATAAAATTTCAAATAGATTTTAAACCCAACCGGTGCACTTATCATAACAAAGGGTGATTTATTTTTTCTTTTTAAAATTCAAAAACAAGGGAAAATTAATTTTTTGAAATATAATTTCATAAATTCTTTTAAATAGTAAAAATGTATTCACCATTTTATTATTTTACCCCAAATTTCAAGTAAGTGATTTGCAAGAAAGACATACGGAGAGCATTGTGCACATCAAAATACTTTGGAGTAGCAGAACTATTCAGAAGATTTGAAGCTTAAAGGTATAGTGATTCACTCAAAAACCTGGAGAGTAAAATTGTTAAATTTTATTATTTATTTTTCTAATAAAAAAAAATTTACAATTTCTATTGAAGTTTTATTTAAAATGAATCATTTGCAAGAGTATATCTACGGAAAGATCAGATAAGTTTGATTTTTTGTTTCGTTGATAACAAAAATTTTAAATTTTAATTTTAAAATAGTTTACAATTTTTGTTAGATTTATTCACCATTGAAAAATAAATAAATTTAAAAACCCTATATAATAAAAATTTTACTATAGTTTTTACTAGTAAAATTCTTTACGATCTTCATACTTAAATTTAATTGAAATTCAGAGAGAAAAACAAACAAAAAAACAATACTTACCTTAAACCCTTGCTTCTTCCTACAAAATTTCACCTTAGGGTTAACTTCCTCTACCTCTTCACAATTAGGGTTTCAATTAGGCATTTAGATTTAATGGGTTTGTGTACTTACTATATAGCGTGTTTGACATGTAAAATAAGGGAATCAATTATTGAATTAGATCCAAACCATGTGAGCCCTCTCTATTTTTTTTTAAAACAGCTATATGTTCTGGGTGGGCCCTCTATAATGTGTAATACAATGCATCGGCCCTCTATAATGTGTAATACAATGCATCGTTATATTATAACACTATATTTTGTCTAGTCTCTTAATTGTTGCTTTTGATGCAATATAACGCAACGACTCGTCTCTTTTAAATCATTTTGATGTGTTCATCCTTACAAGTCGCATTGTAATAATTTAAAATTATTTAAAAAAAAAACAATTTTCTATGACAATGTTGAACAATTAAACCCCTGGTGTATCAATGTTCAATGTTATTAGCTGAAAATTATTTGGTTTATTGTAAAATATATTTTATGGCTTCTATATTGAATACTACAGGTTGTATGTTGATAAAAAAATGTCTCTGAAGGTCCCAAGTAACAAAACTATGATCGACATAATAATAACACATAAAAAAACAAAGAAAGCAAGTTCTCTGTAAATTCTTTACAAAATTAGTATGTTTGAACTATATGTAAGCTTAAGTAATATGTATTGGCTGGTGCGTGTCATGTAAAAGAGGTGAATGAAAAATACTATTTAATGGGAGTTTTTTTATTATTATTGAATTTTCATTACTAATATACTTAAGAATATTAGATAACATGTTTCAAACAATCTATTAATTTATATATGTGTAATGTTTTATTGAGAGCAACAACAAAGGAAAAAAGCAATGTTGTTCTAAGAAAAGAAAAATTATAGAACATGTAAATGGTGATGAATTGGGCCTTAGCTCATTTGGAGTGGCGTTAGAGGTTAATGAAAGGGAGTAAATATTTTACAAAACTATAAGGGATTTAGTGAAACAAATGTATAGATGTACTTTCCACTTACAATACAAAAATCAATCTAATGATTCTAAGAACCAAATTATATCTAAACTATAGGAAGAGTTTACAGAACAATGGTGATGGTGATACATATCAGATTTGCACACATGAGACTTTCGATCAAATGTCTCAAAACCATATGGTTGCTTGATTGCACCGAGAGGCACTCCACAACCCAATGTAGGGTGGATGGGTGAGCATTAGATGTGTGAGTGTTAAATGTGAGATGTAATATGTGAGATATTATATTGTAATTTTGTTTTTTATTAATCAAATTATGAACAATTTTTTAGATAAAAGAAAATATAATATACATTTCACATTAAAATATCTAACATATAAATAGTACTTAGAAATTAACATCATTTTTACCATAACCATTTTTAAATTTAATTAATAAGCGATAAAAAATAAATATTTACAATATAACAAGATTTTTAATCATGAATATTTACCATAAATATTTACAATATAACAATACTTTTAATCATGAATATTTACCATGGATATTATTAACTTCTAAATAGGCTATTTTACAATACCACGAGCCAATACCTAAAAGAGAAAGATAGAGGGAGGGAGGGAGAGAGGAAGAAGAATGAAGAAATTCATAATACCATCTCCTAATACCATGGTTTATCAATACCATGGGCCATCTACGCTTTTGATTATTATGTTATGGATCTAGGCTTTTAATTATTATGTTACAATATCATGGGCCAATACCATGGCTTATCAATACTACATGCCCAAAAACCATAACTTATTTCAAAATCAAAATATTTTACAAACACTTTATTTTAATTTAATCTTATAACATTTTTTAATTAAATCTAAAA